>CM035815.1:55285495-55497428 GCA_020458035.1 Magallana ariakensis | reverse complement strand
TTCGTTAGGATTAAGTGAAGGTTCGGGAGCTAGAATTTTTTTCTACAGTACATGTCAAGCACGCTAATCGAAACTCAAATGTCCCAAAATTCATATCTCTGTTAAAAATGAACGAATTGGTCTGGTCATTAGTACAGTAATCTAGAATGGTAATAGGTTGAAATTAAAGGTCCAAGATCAAAGATCAAGAAAAAGCAGGCCAGAAAAACTAAACGATTTTGTGATTTGGGGGGGGGGGGGTGGAGTGTCGGTGACTTCTGTATTAAACTTAAAATATTAAATTGTAAATATTACATATAACACAATTACTAAATGATATACATGTGTTAGAACAATGTATAAGCGTGTTATTAAAGATGAAACTATTTATTTTTCTGAATATTTTAACTAGATCTCAATACACAAATACGGGGGGAAAGCGCTATTATTGTAACTTCTTTTACAAAATTAAAACGGAAAAGAATAGAATTCATCATTTTAAAGATAAAATCGTAGGTCTAAGCGAAAAATGAGTTGAAAAATTTTGCGGCACTTGAGGCTTGAACCCGGGTCGCCTGGGCATATGTCCACGACTCTAACGACTGAGCTACTCGGACTCTCGCTTCAGAACTTTGACCCTTAATATCTGGAGAATGCGTTGATCGATTTTAAAACAAATTACATATTCTGAATCAGAAAAAGGGTCACTATCAACCCTACAGAAAAATATTTTAACATAAAAAAGTTGAAAAATTTAATTTTTTTAATTTGCTTCCGGTGACAAACGGAAGCGACGGCGGCCATTCTCTTGACCGAGGTGCACCAGAAAAACGGTAGATCTATCATCTCTAGAAATTTAATTCCAATATCTTCAGTCGTTTTTGAGAAACGTCGCAGACAAAATTGACTTTTAAAAATCGTAAACTGACGATAACTTCCGACAGGAAGTGCATTTTGAAAAACTGTCGCGGCGGTATAAACTTCACATGACGGGGCATTATCCCTGTAAATTTGAAAGAAATCGAAAGAGCCATCTCCGAGAAATCGCCTGCACAAAATTTGTAAGACAAAAAAAGAATAATAATAATAATAATAATAATAAGAAAAGTGAAAAAGAAACAATAGAATAATAGAAGGGTCTTCCGCTGAAGACGGAAGACCCTAATAATAATAACAATAAGAAAAGTGAAAAAGAAACAATAGAATAATAGAAGGGTCTTCCGCTGAAGACGGAAGACCCTAATAATAAGAAAAGTGAAAAAGAAACAATAGAATAATAGAAGGGTCTTCCGCTGAAGACGGAAGACCCTAATAAATAAGGTCTGTTTTTGTCTTAATCTAAATGGAATAGTGTTTTTCAATGTGTACTTCATTCCAACAACCCCTTTGTGAATAATATTTTTGTTAGAAAATCAAAAAAAAAAAAAAAAAAATATGGAGAGAAAGAAAAGGAGAGAAAGAACAAATCTTGTGGCTCCGGCGAGATTAGAACACCCAACTTATGCAGGTGTCATAGCAGAATTTCAGCGAAGGTTCACGTCAAAACATGGCTGACGCAAAATAATTCCCGAATTTCTCTTTGAATTCGGGGCGTTTCCGCCCGGGACAGGAGCTGATTTTTTGTATGAGATGAAAAACAACGTGTAAGATGTCTGACTATTCAGGTTTTGTAACAATGCGAGGTCATTTGAAATATTGATGCGTGTTTGTTTGTAGAGGGGGGGTGAAAAGGCCAGAGCTTGATTTTCGTCGTAAATAAATCGAAAGTAGAATTTTGAGGTGTGGATCTCGGATTCGGTTAACGACAAATAGGGGAATCCTAGAACAATGACTGATGCATTTTACACATGTATTTCAGCGTTGAGAATTTTTTTTCGTGTCGTTTACTATTATGTTTGACTGTTTTATTACGCCAGGATTGATAAAATCTTGATAAATGTAGAAATAACGAAATCAGTAACATGTAAATTTATTCGGTAAAAAATCGATAACAGTAATTTTCACAGTTCTAACATTCATAACTAGTTCACACGCTATCGTAGATACAGACTAAACTGAAAACAAGAAATATACATGCACCAGAAATATTACACTGCTGCTTACATCCCGTGTACTGTGTCAATTTTAATTCCCCGTACAGGCAATGCCTGCCGTTTGATCTCAGGAATTTCTTCTAAATTGTTCAATCCGCTGCATATTTGGCAGACAATTAGACTGGGGTCCGAGGTACATTTACACGAGATTTCATTAGGATTGAGTGAAGGGCTCGGGAGTTAGAATTTTTTCTACAGTACATGTGAAGCACGCTAATCGAAACTCAAATGCCCAAAAATTCATAACTCTGTTAAAATAAAACGAACTGGTCTGGCCATTAGTACAGTAATCTAGATTGGTACTAGGCTGAAAGTAAAGGTCCAATATCAAAGATCAAGTAAAATCGGGCCAGAAAAACTACATGATTTTGTGAATCGGAAGGTAGGGGGGGGGGCGGTGCGTGTACTGTGTAAATTTTAACTCCACGTACAGGCAATACTCGCCGTTTGATCTCAGGAATTTCTTCTAAATTGCTTAATCCGGTACATATTTGGCAGACAATAAGAATTGGGTCCGAGGTACATTTACACGAATTTTCATAAGGATTGAGTGAAGGGCTCGGAAGTTAGAATTTTTTTCTACAGTACATGTCAAGCACGCCAATTGAAACGCAAATGCCGAAAAATTCATAACTCTGTTAAAAATGAACGAATTGGTCTGGTCATTAGTACAGTAATCTAGAATGGTACTAGGTTGAAAGTAAAGGTCAAAGATCAAGAAAAAGCAGACCAGAAAAACTAAGTGATTTTATGAATTGGGGGGGGGGGGGGGGGGGGGGAGTCGGTGACTTATATATTAAACGTAGAATATTAAATTCTAAATATTACATATTACACAATTACTAAATGAAATACACATGTTAGAACAATGTATAAGCGTTGTATTAAAGATGCAAATATTTATTTTTCTGAACATTTTAACTTTATTTCAGTATGAATACATAGCTAAGGATCTCAATACACAAATACGGGGCAAAACGCTATTATTGTAACTTATTTTACAAAATTAAAACGGAAAAGAACAGAATCCATCATTTTAAAGATAAAATCGTAGGTCTTATCTAAAAATGAGTTAAAAAATTTTGCGGCACTCGGGACTTGAACCCGGGTCGCCTGGGCACTGTCCACGACCATAACGACTGAGCTACTCGGACTCTCGCTTCAGGACTTTGACGCTTAATATCTCGAGACTGCATTGATGGATTTTAAAACAAATTACATATTCTGAATCAGTAAAAGGGTCACTAAAGAGTATAAAAATTTCAAAAAAAAAATATTAAAAAATAAAAAAATCGAAAAATTATAAATTTTCAAATTTGCTTCCGTTGACGACCGGAAGTGACGCCTGACATTCTCTTGACCGAGGTGCACCAGAGAAACGGTAGATCTATCATCTCTGAAAATTTCAGCCCTTTATCTTTACTCGTTTTTGAGAAACCTGACAGACAAAATTGACTTTTTAAAATCGTAAACGGGCGATAACTTCCGACCGGAAGTGTATTTTCAATAATGGTTAAAAAACAATCAACTTCAGATAAAACTGCTTTGATCCTGAAAATTTGAATGAAATCGATCGAGCCATCTCCGAGAAATCGTCTGCACAAAATCGGTAAGAAAAAAAAGGAATAATAATAATAAGAAAAGTGAAAAAGAAACAATAGAATAATAGAAGGGTCTTCCGCTGAAGACGGAAGACCCTAATAAATAAGGTCTGTTTTTGTCTTAATCTAAATGGAATAGTGTTTTTCAATGTGTACTTCATTCCAACAACCCCTTTGTGAATAATATTTTTGTTAGAAAATCAAAAAAAAAAAAAAAAAATATGGAGAGAAAGAAAAGGAGAGAAAGAACAAATCTTGTGGCTCCGGCGAGATTAGAACACCCAACTTATGCAGGTGTCATAGCAGAATTTCAGCGAAGGTTCACGTCAAAACATGGCTGACGCAAAATAATTCCCGAATTTCTCTTTGAATTCGGGGCGTTTCCGCCCGGGACAGGAGCTGATTTTTTGTATGAGATGAAAAACAACGTGTAAGATGTCTGACTATTCAGGTTTTGTAACAATGCGAGGTCATTTGAAATATTGATGCGTGTTTGTTTGTAGAGGGGGGTGAAAAGGCCAGAGCTTGATTTTCGTCGTAAATAAATCGAAAGTAGAATTTTGAGGTGTGGATCTCGGATTCGGTTAACGACAAATAGGGGAATCCTAGAACAATGACTGATGCATTTTACACATGTATTTCAGCGTTGAGAATTTTTTTTCGTGTCGTTTACTATTATGTTTGACTGTTTTATTACGCCAGGATTGATAAAATCTTGATAAATGTAGAAATAACGAAATCAGTAACATGTAAATTTATTCGGTAAAAAATCGATAACAGTAATTTTCACAGTTCTAACATTCATAACTAGTTCACACGCTATCGTAGATACAGACTAAACTGAAAACAAGAAATATACATGCACCAGAAATATTACACTGCTGCTTACATCCCGTGTACTGTGTCAATTTTAATTCCCCGTACAGGCAATGCCTGCCGTTTGATCTCAGGAATTTCTTCTAAATTGTTCAATCCGCTGCATATTTGGCAGACAATTAGACTGGGGTCCGAGGTACATTTACACGAGATTTCATTAGGATTGAGTGAAGGGCTCGGGAGTTAGAATTTTTTCTACAGTACATGTGAAGCACGCTAATCGAAACTCAAATGCCCAAAAATTCATAACTCTGTTAAAATAAAACGAACTGGTCTGGCCATTAGTACAGTAATCTAGATTGGTACTAGGCTGAAAGTAAAGGTCCAATATCAAAGATCAAGTAAAATCGGGCCAGAAAAACTACATGATTTTGTGAATCGGAAGGTAGGGGGGGGGCGGTGCGTGTACTGTGTAAATTTTAACTCCACGTACAGGCAATACTCGCCGTTTGATCTCAGGAATTTCTTCTAAATTGCTTAATCCGGTACATATTTGGCAGACAATAAGAATTGGGTCCGAGGTACATTTACACGAATTTTCATAAGGATTGAGTGAAGGGCTCGGAAGTTAGAATTTTTTTCTACAGTACATGTCAAGCACGCCAATTGAAACGCAAATGCCGAAAAATTCATAACTCTGTTAAAAATGAACGAATTGGTCTGGTCATTAGTACAGTAATCTAGAATGGTACTAGGTTGAAAGTAAAGGTCAAAGATCAAGAAAAAGCAGACCAGAAAAACTAAGTGATTTTATGAATTGGGGGGGGGGGGGGGGGGGGAGTCGGTGACTTATATATTAAACGTAGAATATTAAATTCTAAATATTACATATTACACAATTACTAAATGAAATACACATGTTAGAACAATGTATAAGCGTTGTATTAAAGATGCAAATATTTATTTTTCTGAACATTTTAACTTTATTTCAGTATGAATACATAGCTAAGGATCTCAATACACAAATACGGGGCAAAACGCTATTATTGTAACTTATTTTACAAAATTAAAACGGAAAAGAACAGAATCCATCATTTTAAAGATAAAATCGTAGGTCTTATCTAAAAATGAGTTAAAAAATTTTGCGGCACTCGGGACTTGAACCCGGGTCGCCTGGGCACTGTCCACGACCATAACGACTGAGCTACTCGGACTCTCGCTTCAGGACTTTGACGCTTAATATCTCGAGACTGCATTGATGGATTTTAAAACAAATTACATATTCTGAATCAGTAAAAGGGTCACTAAAGAGTATAAAAATTTCAAAAAAAAAATATTAAAAAATAAAAAAATCGAAAAATTATAAATTTTCAAATTTGCTTCCGTTGACGACCGGAAGTGACGCCTGACATTCTCTTGACCGAGGTGCACCAGAGAAACGGTAGATCTATCATCTCTGAAAATTTCAGCCCTTTATCTTTACTCGTTTTTGAGAAACCTGACAGACAAAATTGACTTTTTAAAATCGTAAACGGGCGATAACTTCCGACCGGAAGTGTATTTTCAATAATGGTTAAAAAACAATCAACTTCAGATAAAACTGCTTTGATCCTGAAAATTTGAATGAAATCGATCGAGCCATCTCCGAGAAATCGTCTGCACAAAATCGGTAAGAAAAAAAAGGAATAATAATAATAAGAAAAGTGAAAAAGAAACAATAGAATAATAGAAGGGTCTTCCGCTGAAGACGGAAGACCCTAATAAATAAGGTCTGTTTTTGTCTTAATCTAAATGGAATAGTGTTTTTCAATGTGTACTTCATTCCAACAACCCCTTTGTGAATAATATTTTTGTTAGAAAATCAAAAAAAAAAAAAAAAAAATATGGAGAGAAAGAAAAGGAGAGAAAGAACAAATCTTGTGGCTCCGGCGAGATTAGAACACCCAACTTATGCAGGTGTCATAGCAGAATTTCAGCGAAGGTTCACGTCAAAACATGGCTGACGCAAAATAATTCCCGAATTTCTCTTTGAATTCGGGGCGTTTCCGCCCGGGACAGGAGCTGATTTTTTGTATGAGATGAAAAACAACGTGTAAGATGTCTGACTATTCAGGTTTTGTAACAATGCGAGGTCATTTGAAATATTGATGCGTGTTTGTTTGTAGAGGGGGGTGAAAAGGCCAGAGCTTGATTTTCGTCGTAAATAAATCGAAAGTAGAATTTTGAGGTGTGGATCTCGGATTCGGTTAACGACAAATAGGGGAATCCTAGAACAATGACTGATGCATTTTACACATGTATTTCAGCGTTGAGAATTTTTTTTCGTGTCGTTTACTATTATGTTTGACTGTTTTATTACGCCAGGATTGATAAAATCTTGATAAATGTAGAAATAACGAAATCAGTAACATGTAAATTTATTCGGTAAAAAATCGATAACAGTAATTTTCACAGTTCTAACATTCATAACTAGTTCACACGCTATCGTAGATACAGACTAAACTGAAAACAAGAAATATACATGCACCAGAAATATTACACTGCTGCTTACATCCCGTGTACTGTGTCAATTTTAATTCCCCGTACAGGCAATGCCTGCCGTTTGATCTCAGGAATTTCTTCTAAATTGTTCAATCCGCTGCATATTTGGCAGACAATTAGACTGGGGTCCGAGGTACATTTACACGAGATTTCATTAGGATTGAGTGAAGGGCTCGGGAGTTAGAATTTTTTCTACAGTACATGTGAAGCACGCTAATCGAAACTCAAATGCCCAAAAATTCATAACTCTGTTAAAATAAAACGAACTGGTCTGGCCATTAGTACAGTAATCTAGATTGGTACTAGGCTGAAAGTAAAGGTCCAATATCAAAGATCAAGTAAAATCGGGCCAGAAAAACTACATGATTTTGTGAATCGGAAGGTAGGGGGGGGGGCGGTGCGTGTACTGTGTAAATTTTAACTCCACGTACAGGCAATACTCGCCGTTTGATCTCAGGAATTTCTTCTAAATTGCTTAATCCGGTACATATTTGGCAGACAATAAGAATTGGGTCCGAGGTACATTTACACGAATTTTCATAAGGATTGAGTGAAGGGCTCGGAAGTTAGAATTTTTTTCTACAGTACATGTCAAGCACGCCAATTGAAACGCAAATGCCGAAAAATTCATAACTCTGTTAAAAATGAACGAATTGGTCTGGTCATTAGTACAGTAATCTAGAATGGTACTAGGTTGAAAGTAAAGGTCAAAGATCAAGAAAAAGCAGACCAGAAAAACTAAGTGATTTTATGAATTGGGGGGGGGGGGGGGGGGAGTCGGTGACTTATATATTAAACGTAGAATATTAAATTCTAAATATTACATATTACACAATTACTAAATGAAATACACATGTTAGAACAATGTATAAGCGTTGTATTAAAGATGCAAATATTTATTTTTCTGAACATTTTAACTTTATTTCAGTATGAATACATAGCTAAGGATCTCAATACACAAATACGGGGCAAAACGCTATTATTGTAACTTATTTTACAAAATTAAAACGGAAAAGAACAGAATCCATCATTTTAAAGATAAAATCGTAGGTCTTATCTAAAAATGAGTTAAAAAATTTTGCGGCACTCGGGACTTGAACCCGGGTCGCCTGGGCACTGTCCACGACCATAACGACTGAGCTACTCGGACTCTCGCTTCAGGACTTTGACGCTTAATATCTCGAGACTGCATTGATGGATTTTAAAACAAATTACATATTCTGAATCAGTAAAAGGGTCACTAAAGAGTATAAAAATTTCAAAAAAAAAATATTAAAAAATAAAAAAATCGAAAAATTATAAATTTTCAAATTTGCTTCCGTTGACGACCGGAAGTGACGCCTGACATTCTCTTGACCGAGGTGCACCAGAGAAACGGTAGATCTATCATCTCTGAAAATTTCAGCCCTTTATCTTTACTCGTTTTTGAGAAACCTGACAGACAAAATTGACTTTTTAAAATCGTAAACGGGCGATAACTTCCGACCGGAAGTGTATTTTCAATAATGGTTAAAAAACAATCAACTTCAGATAAAACTGCTTTGATCCTGAAAATTTGAATGAAATCGATCGAGCCATCTCCGAGAAATCGTCTGCACAAAATCGGTAAGAAAAAAAAGGAATAATAATAATAAGAAAAGTGAAAAAGAAACAATAGAATAATAGAAGGGTCTTCCGCTGAAGACGGAAGACCCTAATAAATAAGGTCTGTTTTTGTCTTAATCTAAATGGAATAGTGTTTTTCAATGTGTACTTCATTCCAACAACCCCTTTGTGAATAATATTTTTGTTAGAAAATCAAAAAAAAAAAAAAAAAAATATGGAGAGAAAGAAAAGGAGAGAAAGAACAAATCTTGTGGCTCCGGCGAGATTAGAACACCCAACTTATGCAGGTGTCATAGCAGAATTTCAGCGAAGGTTCACGTCAAAACATGGCTGACGCAAAATAATTCCCGAATTTCTCTTTGAATTCGGGGCGTTTCCGCCCGGGACAGGAGCTGATTTTTTGTATGAGATGAAAAACAACGTGTAAGATGTCTGACTATTCAGGTTTTGTAACAATGCGAGGTCATTTGAAATATTGATGCGTGTTTGTTTGTAGAGGGGGGTGAAAAGGCCAGAGCTTGATTTTCGTCGTAAATAAATCGAAAGTAGAATTTTGAGGTGTGGATCTCGGATTCGGTTAACGACAAATAGGGGAATCCTAGAACAATGACTGATGCATTTTACACATGTATTTCAGCGTTGAGAATTTTTTTTCGTGTCGTTTACTATTATGTTTGACTGTTTTATTACGCCAGGATTGATAAAATCTTGATAAATGTAGAAATAACGAAATCAGTAACATGTAAATTTATTCGGTAAAAAATCGATAACAGTAATTTTCACAGTTCTAACATTCATAACTAGTTCACACGCTATCGTAGATACAGACTAAACTGAAAACAAGAAATATACATGCACCAGAAATATTACACTGCTGCTTACATCCCGTGTACTGTGTCAATTTTAATTCCCCGTACAGGCAATGCCTGCCGTTTGATCTCAGGAATTTCTTCTAAATTGTTCAATCCGCTGCATATTTGGCAGACAATTAGACTGGGGTCCGAGGTACATTTACACGAGATTTCATTAGGATTGAGTGAAGGGCTCGGGAGTTAGAATTTTTTCTACAGTACATGTGAAGCACGCTAATCGAAACTCAAATGCCCAAAAATTCATAACTCTGTTAAAATAAAACGAACTGGTCTGGCCATTAGTACAGTAATCTAGATTGGTACTAGGCTGAAAGTAAAGGTCCAATATCAAAGATCAAGTAAAATCGGGCCAGAAAAACTACATGATTTTGTGAATCGGAAGGTAGGGGGGGGGGCGGTGCGTGTACTGTGTAAATTTTAACTCCACGTACAGGCAATACTCGCCGTTTGATCTCAGGAATTTCTTCTAAATTGCTTAATCCGGTACATATTTGGCAGACAATAAGAATTGGGTCCGAGGTACATTTACACGAATTTTCATAAGGATTGAGTGAAGGGCTCGGAAGTTAGAATTTTTTTCTACAGTACATGTCAAGCACGCCAATTGAAACGCAAATGCCGAAAAATTCATAACTCTGTTAAAAATGAACGAATTGGTCTGGTCATTAGTACAGTAATCTAGAATGGTACTAGGTTGAAAGTAAAGGTCAAAGATCAAGAAAAAGCAGACCAGAAAAACTAAGTGATTTTATGAATTGGGGGGGGGGGGGGGGGGGGGAGTCGGTGACTTATATATTAAACGTAGAATATTAAATTCTAAATATTACATATTACACAATTACTAAATGAAATACACATGTTAGAACAATGTATAAGCGTTGTATTAAAGATGCAAATATTTATTTTTCTGAACATTTTAACTTTATTTCAGTATGAATACATAGCTAAGGATCTCAATACACAAATACGGGGCAAAACGCTATTATTGTAACTTATTTTACAAAATTAAAACGGAAAAGAACAGAATCCATCATTTTAAAGATAAAATCGTAGGTCTTATCTAAAAATGAGTTAAAAAATTTTGCGGCACTCGGGACTTGAACCCGGGTCGCCTGGGCACTGTCCACGACCATAACGACTGAGCTACTCGGACTCTCGCTTCAGGACTTTGACGCTTAATATCTCGAGACTGCATTGATGGATTTTAAAACAAATTACATATTCTGAATCAGTAAAAGGGTCACTAAAGAGTATAAAAATTTCAAAAAAAAAATATTAAAAAATAAAAAAATCGAAAAATTATAAATTTTCAAATTTGCTTCCGTTGACGACCGGAAGTGACGCCTGACATTCTCTTGACCGAGGTGCACCAGAGAAACGGTAGATCTATCATCTCTGAAAATTTCAGCCCTTTATCTTTACTCGTTTTTGAGAAACCTGACAGACAAAATTGACTTTTTAAAATCGTAAACGGGCGATAACTTCCGACCGGAAGTGTATTTTCAATAATGGTTAAAAAACAATCAACTTCAGATAAAACTGCTTTGATCCTGAAAATTTGAATGAAATCGATCGAGCCATCTCCGAGAAATCGTCTGCACAAAATCGGTAAGAAAAAAAAGGAATAATAATAATAAGAAAAGTGAAAAAGAAACAATAGAATAATAGAAGGGTCTTCCGCTGAAGACGGAAGACCCTAATAAATAAGGTCTGTTTTTGTCTTAATCTAAATGGAATAGTGTTTTTCAATGTGTACTTCATTCCAACAACCCCTTTGTGAATAATATTTTTGTTAGAAAATCAAAAAAAAAAAAAAAAAAATATGGAGAGAAAGAAAAGGAGAGAAAGAACAAATCTTGTGGCTCCGGCGAGATTAGAACACCCAACTTATGCAGGTGTCATAGCAGAATTTCAGCGAAGGTTCACGTCAAAACATGGCTGACGCAAAATAATTCCCGAATTTCTCTTTGAATTCGGGGCGTTTCCGCCCGGGACAGGAGCTGATTTTTTGTATGAGATGAAAAACAACGTGTAAGATGTCTGACTATTCAGGTTTTGTAACAATGCGAGGTCATTTGAAATATTGATGCGTGTTTGTTTGTAGAGGGGGGTGAAAAGGCCAGAGCTTGATTTTCGTCGTAAATAAATCGAAAGTAGAATTTTGAGGTGTGGATCTCGGATTCGGTTAACGACAAATAGGGGAATCCTAGAACAATGACTGATGCATTTTACACATGTATTTCAGCGTTGAGAATTTTTTTTCGTGTCGTTTACTATTATGTTTGACTGTTTTATTACGCCAGGATTGATAAAATCTTGATAAATGTAGAAATAACGAAATCAGTAACATGTAAATTTATTCGGTAAAAAATCGATAACAGTAATTTTCACAGTTCTAACATTCATAACTAGTTCACACGCTATCGTAGATACAGACTAAACTGAAAACAAGAAATATACATGCACCAGAAATATTACACTGCTGCTTACATCCCGTGTACTGTGTCAATTTTAATTCCCCGTACAGGCAATGCCTGCCGTTTGATCTCAGGAATTTCTTCTAAATTGTTCAATCCGCTGCATATTTGGCAGACAATTAGACTGGGGTCCGAGGTACATTTACACGAGATTTCATTAGGATTGAGTGAAGGGCTCGGGAGTTAGAATTTTTTCTACAGTACATGTGAAGCACGCTAATCGAAACTCAAATGCCCAAAAATTCATAACTCTGTTAAAATAAAACGAACTGGTCTGGCCATTAGTACAGTAATCTAGATTGGTACTAGGCTGAAAGTAAAGGTCCAATATCAAAGATCAAGTAAAATCGGGCCAGAAAAACTACATGATTTTGTGAATCGGAAGGTAGGGGGGGGGGCGGTGCGTGTACTGTGTAAATTTTAACTCCACGTACAGGCAATACTCGCCGTTTGATCTCAGGAATTTCTTCTAAATTGCTTAATCCGGTACATATTTGGCAGACAATAAGAATTGGGTCCGAGGTACATTTACACGAATTTTCATAAGGATTGAGTGAAGGGCTCGGAAGTTAGAATTTTTTTCTACAGTACATGTCAAGCACGCCAATTGAAACGCAAATGCCGAAAAATTCATAACTCTGTTAAAAATGAACGAATTGGTCTGGTCATTAGTACAGTAATCTAGAATGGTACTAGGTTGAAAGTAAAGGTCAAAGATCAAGAAAAAGCAGACCAGAAAAACTAAGTGATTTTATGAATTGGGGGGGGGGGGGGGAGTCGGTGACTTATATATTAAACGTAGAATATTAAATTCTAAATATTACATATTACACAATTACTAAATGAAATACACATGTTAGAACAATGTATAAGCGTTGTATTAAAGATGCAAATATTTATTTTTCTGAACATTTTAACTTTATTTCAGTATGAATACATAGCTAAGGATCTCAATACACAAATACGGGGCAAAACGCTATTATTGTAACTTATTTTACAAAATTAAAACGGAAAAGAACAGAATCCATCATTTTAAAGATAAAATCGTAGGTCTTATCTAAAAATGAGTTAAAAAATTTTGCGGCACTCGGGACTTGAACCCGGGTCGCCTGGGCACTGTCCACGACCATAACGACTGAGCTACTCGGACTCTCGCTTCAGGACTTTGACGCTTAATATCTCGAGACTGCATTGATGGATTTTAAAACAAATTACATATTCTGAATCAGTAAAAGGGTCACTAAAGAGTATAAAAATTTCAAAAAAAAAATATTAAAAAATAAAAAAATCGAAAAATTATAAATTTTCAAATTTGCTTCCGTTGACGACCGGAAGTGACGCCTGACATTCTCTTGACCGAGGTGCACCAGAGAAACGGTAGATCTATCATCTCTGAAAATTTCAGCCCTTTATCTTTACTCGTTTTTGAGAAACCTGACAGACAAAATTGACTTTTTAAAATCGTAAACGGGCGATAACTTCCGACCGGAAGTGTATTTTCAATAATGGTTAAAAAACAATCAACTTCAGATAAAACTGCTTTGATCCTGAAAATTTGAATGAAATCGATCGAGCCATCTCCGAGAAATCGTCTGCACAAAATCGGTAAGAAAAAAAAGGAATAATAATAATAAGAAAAGTGAAAAAGAAACAATAGAATAATAGAAGGGTCTTCCGCTGAAGACGGAAGACCCTAATAAATAAGGTCTGTTTTTGTCTTAATCTAAATGGAATAGTGTTTTTCAATGTGTACTTCATTCCAACAACCCCTTTGTGAATAATATTTTTGTTAGAAAATCAAAAAAAAAAAAAAAAAAATATGGAGAGAAAGAAAAGGAGAGAAAGAACAAATCTTGTGGCTCCGGCGAGATTAGAACACCCAACTTATGCAGGTGTCATAGCAGAATTTCAGCGAAGGTTCACGTCAAAACATGGCTGACGCAAAATAATTCCCGAATTTCTCTTTGAATTCGGGGCGTTTCCGCCCGGGACAGGAGCTGATTTTTTGTATGAGATGAAAAACAACGTGTAAGATGTCTGACTATTCAGGTTTTGTAACAATGCGAGGTCATTTGAAATATTGATGCGTGTTTGTTTGTAGAGGGGGGTGAAAAGGCCAGAGCTTGATTTTCGTCGTAAATAAATCGAAAGTAGAATTTTGAGGTGTGGATCTCGGATTCGGTTAACGACAAATAGGGGAATCCTAGAACAATGACTGATGCATTTTACACATGTATTTCAGCGTTGAGAATTTTTTTTCGTGTCGTTTACTATTATGTTTGACTGTTTTATTACGCCAGGATTGATAAAATCTTGATAAATGTAGAAATAACGAAATCAGTAACATGTAAATTTATTCGGTAAAAAATCGATAACAGTAATTTTCACAGTTCTAACATTCATAACTAGTTCACACGCTATCGTAGATACAGACTAAACTGAAAACAAGAAATATACATGCACCAGAAATATTACACTGCTGCTTACATCCCGTGTACTGTGTCAATTTTAATTCCCCGTACAGGCAATGCCTGCCGTTTGATCTCAGGAATTTCTTCTAAATTGTTCAATCCGCTGCATATTTGGCAGACAATTAGACTGGGGTCCGAGGTACATTTACACGAGATTTCATTAGGATTGAGTGAAGGGCTCGGGAGTTAGAATTTTTTCTACAGTACATGTGAAGCACGCTAATCGAAACTCAAATGCCCAAAAATTCATAACTCTGTTAAAATAAAACGAACTGGTCTGGCCATTAGTACAGTAATCTAGATTGGTACTAGGCTGAAAGTAAAGGTCCAATATCAAAGATCAAGTAAAATCGGGCCAGAAAAACTACATGATTTTGTGAATCGGAAGGTAGGGGGGGGGGCGGTGCGTGTACTGTGTAAATTTTAACTCCACGTACAGGCAATACTCGCCGTTTGATCTCAGGAATTTCTTCTAAATTGCTTAATCCGGTACATATTTGGCAGACAATAAGAATTGGGTCCGAGGTACATTTACACGAATTTTCATAAGGATTGAGTGAAGGGCTCGGAAGTTAGAATTTTTTTCTACAGTACATGTCAAGCACGCCAATTGAAACGCAAATGCCGAAAAATTCATAACTCTGTTAAAAATGAACGAATTGGTCTGGTCATTAGTACAGTAATCTAGAATGGTACTAGGTTGAAAGTAAAGGTCAAAGATCAAGAAAAAGCAGACCAGAAAAACTAAGTGATTTTATGAATTGGGGGGGGGGGGGGGGGGGGGAGTCGGTGACTTATATATTAAACGTAGAATATTAAATTCTAAATATTACATATTACACAATTACTAAATGAAATACACATGTTAGAACAATGTATAAGCGTTGTATTAAAGATGCAAATATTTATTTTTCTGAACATTTTAACTTTATTTCAGTATGAATACATAGCTAAGGATCTCAATACACAAATACGGGGCAAAACGCTATTATTGTAACTTATTTTACAAAATTAAAACGGAAAAGAACAGAATCCATCATTTTAAAGATAAAATCGTAGGTCTTATCTAAAAATGAGTTAAAAAATTTTGCGGCACTCGGGACTTGAACCCGGGTCGCCTGGGCACTGTCCACGACCATAACGACTGAGCTACTCGGACTCTCGCTTCAGGACTTTGACGCTTAATATCTCGAGACTGCATTGATGGATTTTAAAACAAATTACATATTCTGAATCAGTAAAAGGGTCACTAAAGAGTATAAAAATTTCAAAAAAAAAATATTAAAAAATAAAAAAATCGAAAAATTATAAATTTTCAAATTTGCTTCCGTTGACGACCGGAAGTGACGCCTGACATTCTCTTGACCGAGGTGCACCAGAGAAACGGTAGATCTATCATCTCTGAAAATTTCAGCCCTTTATCTTTACTCGTTTTTGAGAAACCTGACAGACAAAATTGACTTTTTAAAATCGTAAACGGGCGATAACTTCCGACCGGAAGTGTATTTTCAATAATGGTTAAAAAACAATCAACTTCAGATAAAACTGCTTTGATCCTGAAAATTTGAATGAAATCGATCGAGCCATCTCCGAGAAATCGTCTGCACAAAATCGGTAAGAAAAAAAAGGAATAATAATAATAAGAAAAGTGAAAAAGAAACAATAGAATAATAGAAGGGTCTTCCGCTGAAGACGGAAGACCCTAATAAATAAGGTCTGTTTTTGTCTTAATCTAAATGGAATAGTGTTTTTCAATGTGTACTTCATTCCAACAACCCCTTTGTGAATAATATTTTTGTTAGAAAATCAAAAAAAAAAAAAAAAAAATATGGAGAGAAAGAAAAGGAGAGAAAGAACAAATCTTGTGGCTCCGGCGAGATTAGAACACCCAACTTATGCAGGTGTCATAGCAGAATTTCAGCGAAGGTTCACGTCAAAACATGGCTGACGCAAAATAATTCCCGAATTTCTCTTTGAATTCGGGGCGTTTCCGCCCGGGACAGGAGCTGATTTTTTGTATGAGATGAAAAACAACGTGTAAGATGTCTGACTATTCAGGTTTTGTAACAATGCGAGGTCATTTGAAATATTGATGCGTGTTTGTTTGTAGAGGGGGGTGAAAAGGCCAGAGCTTGATTTTCGTCGTAAATAAATCGAAAGTAGAATTTTGAGGTGTGGATCTCGGATTCGGTTAACGACAAATAGGGGAATCCTAGAACAATGACTGATGCATTTTACACATGTATTTCAGCGTTGAGAATTTTTTTTCGTGTCGTTTACTATTATGTTTGACTGTTTTATTACGCCAGGATTGATAAAATCTTGATAAATGTAGAAATAACGAAATCAGTAACATGTAAATTTATTCGGTAAAAAATCGATAACAGTAATTTTCACAGTTCTAACATTCATAACTAGTTCACACGCTATCGTAGATACAGACTAAACTGAAAACAAGAAATATACATGCACCAGAAATATTACACTGCTGCTTACATCCCGTGTACTGTGTCAATTTTAATTCCCCGTACAGGCAATGCCTGCCGTTTGATCTCAGGAATTTCTTCTAAATTGTTCAATCCGCTGCATATTTGGCAGACAATTAGACTGGGGTCCGAGGTACATTTACACGAGATTTCATTAGGATTGAGTGAAGGGCTCGGGAGTTAGAATTTTTTCTACAGTACATGTGAAGCACGCTAATCGAAACTCAAATGCCCAAAAATTCATAACTCTGTTAAAATAAAACGAACTGGTCTGGCCATTAGTACAGTAATCTAGATTGGTACTAGGCTGAAAGTAAAGGTCCAATATCAAAGATCAAGTAAAATCGGGCCAGAAAAACTACATGATTTTGTGAATCGGAAGGTAGGGGGGGGGGCGGTGCGTGTACTGTGTAAATTTTAACTCCACGTACAGGCAATACTCGCCGTTTGATCTCAGGAATTTCTTCTAAATTGCTTAATCCGGTACATATTTGGCAGACAATAAGAATTGGGTCCGAGGTACATTTACACGAATTTTCATAAGGATTGAGTGAAGGGCTCGGAAGTTAGAATTTTTTTCTACAGTACATGTCAAGCACGCCAATTGAAACGCAAATGCCGAAAAATTCATAACTCTGTTAAAAATGAACGAATTGGTCTGGTCATTAGTACAGTAATCTAGAATGGTACTAGGTTGAAAGTAAAGGTCAAAGATCAAGAAAAAGCAGACCAGAAAAACTAAGTGATTTTATGAATTGGGGGGGGGGGGGGAGTCGGTGACTTATATATTAAACGTAGAATATTAAATTCTAAATATTACATATTACACAATTACTAAATGAAATACACATGTTAGAACAATGTATAAGCGTTGTATTAAAGATGCAAATATTTATTTTTCTGAACATTTTAACTTTATTTCAGTATGAATACATAGCTAAGGATCTCAATACACAAATACGGGGCAAAACGCTATTATTGTAACTTATTTTACAAAATTAAAACGGAAAAGAACAGAATCCATCATTTTAAAGATAAAATCGTAGGTCTTATCTAAAAATGAGTTAAAAAATTTTGCGGCACTCGGGACTTGAACCCGGGTCGCCTGGGCACTGTCCACGACCATAACGACTGAGCTACTCGGACTCTCGCTTCAGGACTTTGACGCTTAATATCTCGAGACTGCATTGATGGATTTTAAAACAAATTACATATTCTGAATCAGTAAAAGGGTCACTAAAGAGTATAAAAATTTCAAAAAAAAAATATTAAAAAATAAAAAAATCGAAAAATTATAAATTTTCAAATTTGCTTCCGTTGACGACCGGAAGTGACGCCTGACATTCTCTTGACCGAGGTGCACCAGAGAAACGGTAGATCTATCATCTCTGAAAATTTCAGCCCTTTATCTTTACTCGTTTTTGAGAAACCTGACAGACAAAATTGACTTTTTAAAATCGTAAACGGGCGATAACTTCCGACCGGAAGTGTATTTTCAATAATGGTTAAAAAACAATCAACTTCAGATAAAACTGCTTTGATCCTGAAAATTTGAATGAAATCGATCGAGCCATCTCCGAGAAATCGTCTGCACAAAATCGGTAAGAAAAAAAAGGAATAATAATAATAAGAAAAGTGAAAAAGAAACAATAGAATAATAGAAGGGTCTTCCGCTGAAGACGGAAGACCCTAATAACTAGACCATAAAAATTACAATTTGGCCGATAAATCGGTACCGGAAGTGACGACAAAAAATCTCAAAAATGTTTTAAGTGTTCATTAAGCTTCATCTTCTGTGAAGAAAATGGTTGAACTCGGCCAAATAGTGTTTGAGAAATCGCGTGCCGTATAAAAATTTTAAAAGAAATTTTGTACCCAAGTTTCGTGCCTAATATTGCACAACTTCAAACTATAGACTACCTGTCCTAAAGATTTTATTGTCATATTTCTGATAGTCTTTTTAGATCAGCTTTGCTCAAACTTGGCCGTGAATAAAATGTCAACATATTTGATAGAAAGATAACTTGCACACAAGGGGCAGAGATATGCCACCATAGATAACCATCTTAAATTGTTGTTCATTTTTGAGATACAAATGTTTGAATATTTTAGGGGCCAGCCCTGTGGATCCCTAATGGGGACATACATTGGTGTTTTGATAAGTGGAATCGATTTAAATCATGAATACAAACATTTTCTTTTCTATGATGTCTAACAAAATATGTCTACTTCTCTAGATATATTGCGTCCAAGTTTAAGTACTTCGGCCCCTAAAAATCCCATATTACGTAATAAAGGGGCATTGCAATGATCTTTTCTAATATATATTGGTATTATCAACAACTTTGCTTCTATAATGGATTACAATATTTTTATCGTTTTTAAGTTATTTGTAATAGTGTTTACAAGTCTCTTGGCCCCCTTAAAAAGGGGTCAGCCCCTTTTTTCTTGATTTTGTTGGAAAGAACTTATGATTATCTACCACTTTTGTAATATATGTCTTAGCAAAATATCAACTGATAAAAAGATACAGATCAAAACTTTGAAAATTTTGAATGAAAATTCGTACCCAATTTTCGTGCCTAGGCGAGCTCCAAGAAATAGCGCCACTGGCGCAAAACAACACAATAGTGCACAACTTCAAACTATAGACTACCTATCCTGAAAATTTCATAGTCATATCTCTGATAGTTTCTGAGATCAACTCTGCACAAAAAAGGTCGTAAAAATGTGCAAAATGGCCGATAAATCGGTACCGGAAGTGACGACAGGAAAAATATTAAAAATGTATGAAGTTTATCTCAAGTCTCATCTTCTGTGAAAAAATGGTTGAAATCGGTCGAATAGTTTTCGAGAAATCGCGTGCACAAAATTTGTGGAAAAAAATAATAATAATAAGAAATCGTACGAAAACAAAAAGGTCTTCCGTTGGAAACGGAAGACCTTAATAAGAAATCGTACGAAAACAAAAAGGTCTTCCGTTGGAAACGGAAGACCTTAACTAGACGCTCGTTGCGAGCAACAAGAGGTCTTCCGTTTGAATACACCTTATAAAAGACTATAGAGATAGCTGTTCTTTTCTCCCATTTCTTAACACTCTTAAGCATAGAGCAAACCCAATACCGGTTATCTAAAACACTATGTAAAATTCAAACCAATATTGTTAAATCCGTATTGTGACGTATTTCGATCATCGGTCACTTCGCCGGCATCAAAGACATCCCTCCGAAACAACAGTGAATGAGGTTCTAACGATGCAACTGCATTACAAATCGATAAAATAGCTAACCACGGGTCGAAAAACAAATATTTTTCATATTTATACATGTACTAACACTTAAAATTATTCTTATGTTTAGAATGACTTTTTTCAATATATGTCAAGAGGGAGAGAGAGAGACACACACACACACACACACACACAGAGAGAGAGAGAGAGAGAGAGAGAGAGAGAGAGAGAGAGAGAGAGAGAGAGAGCTCTTAGCTAGGCTAAGCAATTTTTTTTTTGCTTATTTTAATGCAACTTTATATTTAGTATCGACATCTTTCTGGGTTGACCCTTGAATCCAATATAGGTTAGAGAACTACGCACAAGCAAGGCTACAACTGCAGAAAAGTTTCAACGAAATGTTTAGATCCGTGTTTACTCTGATGGTGTTTTGTATTTTTTTCTTTGTAATTTTGAGTTTGAACACAGTTCGTTATCACCACATGTCATCGTAGAGGCGGAGCTCAGACATTCACTGCTCATGACTCGACAGAGAGAGAGAGAGAGAGAGAGAGAGAGAGAGAGGTAAATGTACATTTCAAACATGCATATATCTGTAAAAAAAACATTTGTCAATAAACGCATGTATTTATGCGTGCTTGTATCCAAGTATGTGGAGAAACATTAAACAACCCTCAGTTTAAAGTCATGTATAATAATTGAAACATAAGCATATTGTTAGGACACAGTTATTTCCTACCCGCAGTCGCTAATTGTTGTGTGCACACAGTCATTGAGATGGCGGCATTTCTTTGATGCCGGCAAAGCGACTCGGCGAGCTCTAATGCGGTCGTATTACAGGGGTGCTTCGGCGGCATGACTTTGATGCCGGCGATGCTACGATCGTCTGAATTTAGATAGCTGCTGATAAAAAAAGACTGTCACAAAGCAGGAAATAAACGGTATTTCTAACCGGGCTCTATATTTGTACTGAAAAAAAACCCGTTATTATTTTGATTTATGATAAATTTTAAACGGAAAACATTTTAAACCATCATTTTCAAGATAAAATCGTAAAACAAACCACAGCTAAGAAATAAAAAACGTTCGACACTCGGGGACTGAACCCGGGTCGCCTGGGCACAAGTCCATCACTCTAACGACTGAGCTACGCGGACTCTCGCTTCAAGACTTTGGAGCCCAAAATCTCGAGAATGCGTGGATCGATTTAAAAACGGATTTCATATTCTGAAGTGTTGAAAGCGTCTCTATCGAAAACAATATAATAAAAATTCAAATCAAAAAAATTGAAAAATGACTTATTTTTGTTTCCTTCCGGTGACGACCGGAAGTAACGGCGGACGTTCGGATATGCGAAGGGCACTGCGGCAGAAGACTCTCTACCATCTCTGAAAATTTAAAAGTTCTATCTTAAATACTTTTGAAGAAAAATTGTGAACAAGCAAAAACATAAAATCTTTAATATAGCGGGACCGGAAGTGACGACCAAAAAAATCTCGTGTAATTTTCTTACAAATTTAGTCATAAATAAGATCTGAAAGTTTCATTAAACTCGGCTGAAGCGTTTTTGAGAAAACGTGGGAGAAAAAAAAAATAATAATAACTAGACGCTCGTTGCGAGCAACAAGAGGTCTTCCGTTTGAATACACATTAAAAAAGACTGTAGAGATAGTTGTTCTTTTCTACCATTTCTTAACACTCTTTAACATAGAGCAAAACCAATACCGGATATCTAAAACGCTATGTAAAATTCAAACCAATATTGTAAAATCCGTATTGTGACGTATTTCGATCATCGGTCACTTCGCCGGCATCTAAGACATTCCTCCGAAACAACAGTGAATCAGGTTCCAACGATGCAACTGCATTACAAATAGATAAAATAGCTAACCACGGGTCGAAAAACAAATATTTTTCATATTTATACATCTACTAACACTTAAAATTATTCTTATGTTTAGAATGACTTTTTTCAATAGTATGTCAAGAGAGAGAGAGAGAGAGAGAGAGAGAGAGAGAGAGAGAGAGAGAGAGAGAGAGAGAGAGAGAGACACACACACAGAGAGAGAGAGAGAGAGAGAGAGAGAGAGAGAGAGAGAGAGAGAGAGAGAGCTCTTAGCTAGGCTAAGCAATTTTTTTTGCTTATTAGAATGCAACTTTATATTTAGTATCGACATCTTTCTGGGTTGACCCTTGAATCCAAAATAGGTTAGAGAAATACGCATAAGCAAGGCTACAACTGCAGAAAAGTTTCAAAGAATTGTTTAGATCCGTGTTTACTCTGATGGTGTTTTGTATTTTTTTCTTTGTAATTTTGAGTTTGAACACAGTTCGTTATCACCACATGTCATCGTAGAGACGGAGTTCAGACATTCACTGCTCATGATTTGACAGAGAGAGAGAGAGAGAGAGAGAGAGAGAGAGAGAGAGAGAGAGAGAGAGAGAGAGAGAGAGAGAGAGAGAAAGAGAGAGAGAGAGAAAGAGAGAAGTAAATGTACATTTCAAACATGCATATAATCTGTAAACAAAACATCTGTCAATAAACGCATGTATTCATGCGTGCCTGTATCCACGTATGTGGAGAAACATTAAACAACCCTCAGTTTAAAGTCATGTATAATAATTGAAACATAAGGATATTGTTAGGACACAGTTATTTCCTACCCGCAGTCGCTAATTGATGTGTGCACACAGTCATTGAGATGGCGGCATTTCTTTGATGCCGGCAAAGCGACCCGGCGAGCTCTAATGCGGTCGTATTACAGGGGTGCTTCTGCGGCATGACTTTGATGCCGGCGATGCTACGAGCGTCTGAATTTAGATAGCTGCTGATAAAAAAAGACTGTCACAAAGCAGGAAATAAACGGTATTTCTAACCGGGCTCTATATTTGTACTGAAAAAAAAAAACCCCCGATATTATTTTGATTTATGATAAAATTTAAACGGAAAACATTTTAAACCATCATTTTCAAGATAAAATCGTAAAACAAATCACAGCTAAGAAATAAAAAACGTTCGACACTCGGGGACTGAACCCGGGTCGCCTGGGCACAAGTCCACCACTCTAACGACTGAGCTACGCGGACTCTCGCTTCAAGACTTTGGAGCCCAAAATCTCGAGAATGCGTGGATCGATTTAAAAACGGATTTCATATTCTGAAGTGTTGGAAGCGTCTCTATCGAATATAAACATAATAAAAATTCAAATCAAAAAAGTTGAAAAATGACTTATTTTTGTTTCCTTCCGGTGACGACCGGAAGAGACGGCGGACGTTCGGATATGCAAAGGGCACTGCGGCAGAAACTCTATACCATCTCTGAAAATTTGAAAGTTCTATTTTAAATACTTTTGAAGAAAAATCGTGAACAAGCAAAAACATAAAATCTTGAATATCGCGGGACCGGAAGTGACGACCAAAAAAATCTCGTGTAATTTTCTTACAAATTTAGTCATGAATAAGATCTGAAAGTTTCATTAAAATCGGCTGAAGCGTTTTTGAGAAAACGTGGGAGAAAAAAAAAATAATAATAATAATAGAGGAAAAGAATCAAAGCAATAACAATAAGGTCTTCCGTTGGAAACGGAAGACCTTAATAATAGAGGAAAAGAATCAAAGCAATAACAATAAGGTCTTCCGTTGGAAACGGAAGACCTTAATAATAATAATAATAAGAAACAGTACGAAAACAATAAGGTCCTCCGTTGGAAACGGAAGACCTTAAATATACTCAGTAAAAGTAAATATAGATCTGATATTTGAATCGCGATGCTTATTCCAGGTGGTATAAAACTGACAGTCAGTCCCTCTAATGACGTTGAAGTTAACCAGACGGTGACATTAACATGTGAGTTAGATCCAAATCCAACTCCACCTATCATTGTGTCATTTGAAAACAACTTCACAGAAAAGCTGTGTTTTTTAGAACACAGTAATGGAAAGTGTATAACCACATCGGATACTTGTATAACTGGCTACAATGCTTCCTGTCACAATGAAGCATGATACAGTCTACAGGTCGATGTCCCTTGGAACTGGAATGGAGCATCTATTTACTGCCAAACTCAGTTTTCAAAAAGTGAATTAGTCGTCTTCGCTGTAAAAGGTATGTAAAATAAGATTGTTTTTAATAATTTAAAATCACATTGTGCGATTACATTTATCTAATCCTCCCATATGTTTATGTCAGGTGTCAAAGAAAAGAGAGATATCAGAAGAAAGCATTGAATGCAACATGTTGTTTTACACATTATTAATGTATACATAGCAAACATATTTATTGTCATGCGATGTTGTTATTTGTTATCATAACAAAAGAAAACAGAATTTATTTAACACCAGATGGAAAAAAATGCTAGTGCCAAATTGTATTGTATTGTTAATTTAATATATATATATATATATATATATATATATATATATATATATATATATATATATATATATATATATATATATATATATAATTAAAATAGTAAGTTAGATCCAAGTTCATGTAGAACTTGTAGAAATACATTGGACATTTGCGTAGCTAACTTAATGGTTGTAATTTGATAAATACCTTTTATATTTTTTGTACGACTGTAATGCATAAAAAAATCATCCTGTAGCATTGCTTAATACAGTTGTATTAGGGATGTCAATTTTACTCGGCTAGCTTAGTAGATTAATCGGAGACTTTAGTCGAGCGATAGTCGAGTACTCGATGATTTATTTTTAAAATACTTTGTGTCCGTTTCAAATCAAATAATGCTACAGTTACATACATCTTATATCTTAAACTTAAAAAAATAAAGAAAAACTTATGGTAATATACACTTAATTTGATTTAAATTAAAAATTGGAAAGTATTTTTTTAAATGTTCTGACTTTTCCTTTTTTTCTTCTAAAGTGTACGCATAATTGAGCTCCATAGCATCTAAGGCAAATGAAATGTGACCTGTTCAATGTTAATTAAATAAATGTCCGTGTCTAATCAATAATCAAAGATTAATGCTTATAAAAACAAACGCCTTGAGATAATTATTGATATTATTACTTTTTTGATTATGCAAATATCTAATGCAATAAATAACTGAGAAACACAAATTGTTCACAAGTTCATGTACATGTCTGCCTAAGTAAATCACTAGAGATCAATTATTAGCCGCTTCAAAAATACACCAGTGACACCGATTTAAAAGAGTGTAATTAACGGATCAAACATGTCAAGAAAAGAAAACTGTTTTTTTACATTCGTAGCCAAAAAACTACTATTTAATAAAAAAATAAATAATATTTTTAAATTCTATTCACTTTATTACGAGTAATCGACTAATAAAATTTTAGTCGATGATCGGTGTGACCGAGCGATAGTCGAGTTCTCGAGTACTCGTTGACATCCCTACTTAATATACCTGACAAATGTATGTTGAACATTTAGAATTGGACGGGTATGACCTCTCTCTCTCTCTCTCTCTCTCTCTCTCTCTCTCTCTCTCATAGAAGCATACTTTTTCTCTCATAAACATGGAATTTGAAAGCTTTTGTTATATAACATGTCTTTTAAGTTTTAAACACTTTTACTTCTTTTTGTTATGTCATGTTTTAATTATTTCAGTACCAGTGACATCTGTAACAATGACCCAGACACCGATCATTGCTCTTTCTGGGCAACAGATCAATATAACCTGTACAACGTCATACTGTTATCCACCAGCTAACATCACGTGGTACATGTCATCAACAGATATTACCAGTCGCTCAACATCTTCAAATGACAAAACGGAAGGTTTAGTTTTAACTGTATCATCCTTGTCACTCACTCTTGGTAATTCGGACAATGAAAAACATGTCTTTTGTAAAGCCAGCAACATACCAGATCAGATTGTAACCTCCATGGTGAATACAGTGACAGTCTTATGTATGTATCCACTCCAGCTTTTCATAAAACAGGTAGCAAAGATTAATAGATTGTTACGTGAACAAAGAATGTTATATACAATATGTGGTAGTATTTAACTGAAAATGCTTTTCATATTATGTAGCAATATTTGTCTTTTTGTCTAATTAGATTTAATTACATGTAGCAAAGAAACAAAAAAAGTAAATTATATATTCTTTTATACTACAGTTCATCAACACAAGTTTCTTTTTTAAGGGTATGATGAAATACATACACATAATTTTCATTTCATTTTACAATGTGTTAAATGTTAATTTCGTGTATGTTATTGATTATTTTAAATAATTGATCATATTAGATAAGATTTTCTTGTGGATCTTTCTTATTTGAGAGAGATAGTGTGATAATTTCTTAATTGATATCTCTAAACATATGCATTAAATGCAATATATGAATAATTTAAACTTCCTTGCAAAGTTCTTTTCTTCAAGAACATGAAAAATTAGTAAAACTCTCACTGACTGATAGCAAACACATACAAGGTTAGGAAATATACCGTCAAATGTCAAACTCAATGAAATTGCAATGTAAATGAAATATTGAATACTTAATTTTTTTAGATGCTATTCCTATGATTTTTTTAAAGGCTGTAGTTGTATCGTATATATATGAATATTTGTTTAAATAGTTAAACCGAAAGTGTCGTCATATACACCAAATCCATACACAGTTATAGAGGGACTGAGTGCTACATTGAAATGTGTCATGACCGCTGCCAATCCTAACACTAGTATCATATGGAGATGGTCCAGAACAGATCGCCCTGATGCTGTCCTTTATTATGTTTATTATGGACCAAACTATACAATACCTATCTTACAGAGGGGCATGTCTGGAACATACAACTGTACAGCTAGCAATTCTATAGGGACATCTGAGGCGTATATAATTATCGTAGATGTACAGTGTAAGTAGAATTGATTCTCCCGAATTAAACTTTTTTAGATTCCATATCTACTAAAGAAACATGTATTTGTTGGTTATGGCTAATTTTTTCTCTTAAAATAATTATATATACAGTTTATTGTGTTTTGCAAGACAACATAATCCTGACTTAAAATATGTCTTTTGATTTTTATTGTTTCAATAGATAGACCAGATGTGAAATCAAGTACAAGTCTATACAGAGTTTTAGAGGGCCAAACATGTACATTGGAGTGTAAAGTGACTGTCGCTAACCCAAGAACTAACATAACGTATAGATGGTTCAGAACGGAGAGTTCTTATACTATCCTTCAAAATGGACCAACCTATACAATCTCTAACATACAGAGGGATAGTTCAGGGCTATACAGCTGTGATGCCAGCAACTATGCAGGGACATCTGTTGCAGTCATTATATACGTCGATGTTTTGTGCAAGTATTTATTTTTTAAGACGATAAGCCTAAAAGCTTTGGGGGGGGGTATTTAGAAAAGAGAACTTTATTGTTTAAAGTATACCAATAGGTTTTAGCCAAGCTCATTGCGTAAACAATGTCCCGGCTATAGCTACGGTGCACGTTTTACCGGATGTTGACTGAACAGCGGTCGTTGAAATCGTTCCTCACACAAAAATGTAGTTACAACTTATAAGAGAATGCCGAATGTATAGCATGTCAGTTGATCAGTATAAGTTTATATCTGATACAGTTATATATCACATTAACAACCTTAACACTCCAAGTTTGCAATTTAAATTTGCTGAGCGGCGGAATACATTGTTTACACTAATAGTCTAGTAGGTCATTCTATAATTTCAGGATGAGAACGCAAATTTTTAAGAGCGTGTGCAACAGTTATTGAGGATGTTAAATAGCTTACCCTCCAACGATCAATTATATTTATAATATCAAAATAAATACATTTTAAAACAATTATATGTATTGATTCGCTTATAAACTTATAAACTCTCTATAAACAGTTGCGATGTAAACGAAAAGAAGGGAAGGCTCTTTCTCACAATCCTAATGGTTAATACTGTAGGTTTTTTAAATTAAACGGTGGTAAAATTTCACGATTTCTCAAAAAGTATTAATTGCGATGGTTTAAATTTCATGTTGCAAAAAAAAATCAAAAATTAATCAGTTTATATAAAATTGAATAATTTATTTGAAATTCTTTATTTACGATGGGTTTATTTTCGCGGATAAGTGATAAATTGCGAACATAGTGAAATTAAAACCATGATAAAACAACCGTGGCTATTTGCCATGCCTTAGTGGTTATGGTCGTTAGGCCAGTAACCGAAAGGTCGCTGGTTCAAGCCCTGCTGTGGTCACTTGGTGTTTGTGTTGTGCACTTAGACAATGCACTCTATCTACATTGTCTCAGTCCACCCAGCTGAAATTGGGTACCGGCTTATGCTGGGGATTAACCTGCGATGGACTGGTGTCCCATCCCGGGGGAGTCAATGACTATCATCCGCTTAACACCACAGAAACTGGAGATAAGCACCAGGTCTATACTTTGTATAAAATCATGAATATGGGAATAAAATTTGAGGGTTTTCTTCTTTTTGCTGCATCTGTTTTCCTTGATTAAATTCAATGACCAATTTCTGTGTCATAATTCGTGGAGGATGTAATTTCGTGGGGGAAGGGTACCTACGAATACCACGAAAATTGAGTCACCATGAAAATTTTATGATTCCACATTAATGACGTCAATTCAGTCTGTAACAATGCCATGGTAGGAAAACCTTATCAATACACACCAAATGAGCCCTTATATTTATTTGTACTTTAAAGTTCTTTAATTAAGTTTTTTATTAAAAGATAAATGCACAATTGCACATATTTTTTTCATTTTTATTACACCTATAAACAAAAAATTGAATATGTAGCGAGTACAGTTGTAAATTGAATGATACTTTAGCTATGAATGCATCAGTTAAAAAAAAGCTGGTATCTACTCATTTTTGGGTGTACAGCTCTGTTTAACACTGTTAACAGAAAGTGTTTCATTTTATACAATGGTTACACTCTATTTTATTTCAAACTAAACTAAACTTTGTCTAGTCATTGCAATGCTTTTATATTTATGTTTATATGTTTAGACAAGCCACATATAGTCGATACACCAAGCACCACTGTAAATGAGAGTGATAGAGTCTTAATAACAAAAGAAATAGTCAGCAATCCCTTATCAAATGTATCCTGGTATAATGGATCACAGTTGTTGAAGACTCAGACTTTAGCAAGGACTGCAACCTTTGCTATAGAGAAAGCCGTTTGTACAGATAAACTGAATTTTACTCTTGTTGCTAGTAACATGCTGCAGAGAAACGTGTCGGCGTTGGTGGAATTAATAGTTAATTGTGAGTATTTTTTTCTAAAAGTTATTTCAAAATTGTTTTAATTCAATTGTCTCTTATAAGCAATTTTTATATCTAAGATATTTTAGACTGTCTTCATAGATTTAAAATTTGGAACAGGAAGATGTGATGACAACTTACTAAAAAGTAATAGGATATGTTAATTATGTAACCGTTTTGAGATTGAGGATGAGTATCATTTTGTATTAATATGTCCATTTTGTATTCAAATTAATTCAATTGTTTTGAAGTAAGAAATAAACAATTTAGGGAAATATTTGTATTTTGCAAATAAATTTAGATCTCAGTATTTTAAAACTACATAATAAGTGTCGTTAGGATGTCAAAATGAAACGAATATGTGCTACTATACTTAAACTACTATCTTTTGTCAGTTTATGATGTATGTACATGTACTTATCATAATCCTAGGCTAAGCTCCAGTCACAACTGGTCGTACGTGATTTTACTTGAGGTATACGGGTGGATTTTGATGAACATTTTGCGAGATATTTCAAGGAGAGATGAAGATAAATGATATTTAGGCGCAGATCGATATTTTTAATTAAAATCATCTGTTGAAAACTCCAACACAACCTTCTAGAGAAAGTTGTTGTAGGACAAAACGCTAAAAGGCAATTTTACAATAAAGAAGTGTCACATGATTTATTGTGTGATGTAATTTGGAATTATTACTTTTGTCACTTTTGTGAATGTATTTATGTCAAAAAGAATTACTTTGTACTTAGTGTCATGATTCATTCAGATAAAAATATAAAGAAAATGTTATTTATAAAAATTGCAATCATAGAAAGATCATTTTAAATGAATACTCCGTAGCGCCGGCAGAAGCACATCGATCGAAGATTTTTGTTTGGATTAGAGTCTGAGTGTATGAGTTGCAGGAACCAAGCTCCTTATCAACTTTTATTGGAACCTGATTTAACTAGGAATTCTATTATTCATATTTTAAAAAACATCAAAGTGTTCAATAGCAACTTCATAAAAAAGAATTTTAATGATTCTATCTTATACCGTTAAATGTTGGAAAATAAAAGTACAAAATTATTTAACTTTATTTCAGGCAGTCCACGGTTGTATGATACAAACATAACACTTGGAGTGACAGACATCCTTGGGATTGAATTTTCTATGACAGTTTTTGCGTACCCAGAACCTCGTTATGAATTAAGATACGACAATGGAACAATAAACAACCGGATGGTGGGCAGTATAACCAGAAATGCTGTGAATAATTATACTATTCATTTTAATCAAACAGTCGTAAAACAAGAGGATTTTGGAACTTATCACCTCCTTGTCAGCAACATGTTTGGAGAAACAACTGTGTTTTTGAATGTGTTACCACAAAGTAAGTACCATTGTTTGCAAAATAAAACTAATACAGTTAATTTAACTTATTTATACCTGGTACTTTGTATTAGGATAAATAAAAAGCTTTAAAGTTAAGTTAATCATTGTAATTTGAGTATATCGTAAAGTCGGACAATAGATCATAAAATCAAAAGAAATAAAGCTCTTCTATATTTGTTTTACAAATATAAGTTCAACCATATTAAATCACATTAATTAAAGTTTACATTAAAAAAAAACAAAAGAAAAAGAACAAACTAATCTTATCAAATAACAATACAGTATATTGTTTTTAACAACTACCGAAACGCACAAGCGACAACTCATTCATAGCAATTTTATTATTTTTCGTTTTTTGTTTTTTTTGTTTTTTGTTTTTTGGGTTTTTTTGTAAATTTTAGCATCATTTTTTACCAATCACAAAGAAGAGGAGTGTACAACCCGAAGTTTATAAATTATTTCAACTTTGTAAAACGTCTTCCAAGGTAGACGGTATTGGTGTTTTTGAAAGAAAAATTCCTGACATTTTTTTCTAACGCATTTATTTTTATTTTTTTCAAATGACAGCAAAACCAAGTAAGCCAAGAAATGCTAAAATTGTTTGTGAAACAACGGGTGCCAAAATTCAATGGATATCATCATTTAATGGCGGAGATGTTCAATCATTTACTGTCACTGCCATGAATGGACAATACAAAGAAAGTGAATCTTATACCTTAGCTGATAAAGGACAAAATAAAATTCATTCCACATGCATACAAAATCTACAACCTCAAACAATATACATGTTCTATGTTTCTGCACGGAATCGTCATGGATTTAGCTCTTCAGAAAATATCAGCTGCACGACATTAACAGGTAAAAATGGCTAATAAGAGGACACTCACTGACCCTTTATATAAATGCCCTTTTATTGGATTACTTATCCTAGAATTAAGATGGATAAGTTATTTACAAGTACCTGGGTCCTAATAACTGGTTTTTAGATGTGAGAAAAGCCAGCTACTAGTAACTGGCTATATATTTTTACGAATACATAAAAGTTTATTTTTGATATGTTAATCAATGAACACGTAATTGCTTATTCATCAGTACACTGTCAAAACGAGAAGAATGTTAAATTATAATCATACAAATTCAACCAAAAATGTTTTGAAAATGTACGAGACAAATTGTATGCACATTTTTATTTAGTTCAATTTATCAACGTGTTGACATAACAAACCACAAGATATATGAGAGCCTTTAGAAACTTAAGTGTAGATAGTATATTGTAAGCCTGATCATAATTGTATTAATGCTGAATTTTTGTATTCGTTTATCTTTGCAATTGGTTTATATCTATTTCATCTTTTTTACGTAACCTAACTATAATATTTTTTCTCAGTTTGCCATATTTAGTCAGTTATATTAAAATCATGTTCATTTGAATATAGTCTGTGGCAATGTATTTCTAATATTATCATTTAGGATTCTAATGTAATTCTAAAGTTGTATAATAATGCTGTTTACCTATTTTTAGAGTATACTGGAAATTTGTCCATAATTTACGGAAGTGCGGCTGCTGGAGTGATAACTTTTGCAATTATCGTCATTGTTGTTGTCGTACTTTTTCGTAGATTCAACAAAAGAGGTTTTTGATTCATTTCTCGTAATCTTTTATTGCTTATCTACATTTAATGACTTTAAATATAAATAAGGGGAAAACAAGAGAAGAACTTAACAACCAGAAAGATATATATTCATTAAATCGCATAAACTTTCTTTTTTCAGACAGCCATGAGAGGAATTCCGATAGGTAGGTAAGAAGGTGTACCCACTGTATAATTTTAATATGTGTGATGGGTTTATCTCATAGTTTTCTTTTTCCATTATCTTACTCTTAGCTCAATACAAGTGTCTAGAGGCAGTTGAAACATTGGAATGTCAACTTAATCCTACTGTAGTCTGATGTTAATTTGGCAAAAAATTTCGCATACATCAAATTTTAAAACATAATTGAATTTTATGTGATATATATTTTTCATGTTCCTATGAAAATACCTCATAGCTTCCGCACTTCTGAGTTATTTTTAATTTCAAAAAATATGAATTTGTATCTTATAAAACCTAATTTAATTTTTTTAATTGAACTTCTTTTGAAAATGTGATTTATATCTTATCATCATATATGTTTTTATGTAGTATCAAAATGACTACCGTCACGAGAAAAGGGCCCTTAAGGTCAAAATTTCACAAACTCTGTTTTTTCTCAATTAAAATTAGTCAACTCTTTCTGAATACAAATATACAAAGATATCCAAGATCTTGTGTGTTTTAAGCATTTTATAACAATTTTAGTAAGACATGTTAACACGACTTTGACGTAGCTGGTCGAAAACGACACGACGTCACGAACGTCAATTATTATTTTATTATTTTTTATTATTACTAATTATTTTTTAGTTTTTATTATAAATTATTAATAGTTATCAATTATTATTATCGGTATTTAAACAAGGCCATACTCTAATTATTCAAAAAACACAACACAGACGCAGAAAAAAAATAGAAACAGAAAATAAAAAAAACTGCGTTTACAATGCCGCTACTATGACGTCGTTTTCTGAGCATTGTGACGTCAAAAGATAAGGGCCCTTTTCTCATGACGGCAGTCAAATATTTGTTTGTGATAAAACTTGTGAGATTTTATTTCGCATGATAAACATTCAACGGTGCTAAAATTCATAGATCTCTCTGAATAAAAAAAAATACTTAAAGAAAGATCCAGATATAATATTTCCATTCACTAAGCATATGACTACAGACTATATCCTTAAATGTCGTACTCCAGACTTATAACTGGACAGAGGGTCAGAAGATAATACATGTATTTGAATTATATAAAACAACATTTGTTTACGTTTTACAGGAATAACACTATGAGAACGAACGATGATGCATCACATTACACAACACTTGCAGGTAACTGTTTTGAACGTCATTATGACCTATTTATATTTCATTTACTTGCTGTCAGTTTCACCATTATCACGAGTGTCAGTTGTACACAAAATTTCAAAAAGAAATATCAAGCATAAGCATTTTTTTATCAGAAAAAAAAATTCTACAAATGTTTAGAATATCGATATTTACTCAAAGTGCTGTTCACACATTGAGAGTGCTAGCTGATTCAATTTTACTCATTTTCTATGAAATATGAAGAGGTTGTACTTTTGAAATCTAAACTAATTAACAGGTGTAATGAGCTTTAATACTGAATGCTAGACAATTAAACATGATTGGAGAATTACTACATTGTTTGTTAACTAAACGTTGTCCAGTAAACAGAAATGCAATCCAACCAAGCAGCTAAAGGAAGCATTTGACAATTTCAATAAAACATGACTCAAAACAAACCTCTTCCGAGTTATAAAAGATCTTTTAATCAATGAAAGAGTCTAGTTTTAATACTAGTTCTGATAATATGTTATAAAAATATTTATGCAAAGGTACATTTATTTGGCCTATAATATAAAAATTGTGAATGAGCTTTCAGAAAAATGAAAGTAAGATATTTGGTACGATCGACATTATGAAAAATCTCTAAGAAAGGCCCTATCACTCTCTTAGCTAGTATACACGTTAGAGTTAAATACATTGTACCAATTCCCGGCATTCTTATATATACTAGCGGAAAAAAGAAACTGTCCATTATTTAATATATGAAAAAACATTTAAAAATTACAATGAACAAATTTTATTTTTTGTAATACTGTTAACACATGTATTCGTAAACATCTCATAACACCTTAATGTCAACGTCGAATAACGTCAATTTCAGCACACTCGAAAGTCACTGTCATTTGAAATTAAATTAACAAAATTAATAACGCGTGTGACCACCATTTGCGTTCACACATGCTTGACAGCGACGCCTCATTGATGCCACTAAAGTGTTCAGAAATGCTTGAGGGATGTTGTTCCAGATGTTGGTTAAAGCCTGGCCTAAATCAGCCAATGTCACTGGCTGATTTTGTAATCGGCGTAAACGTCTTTCCATTTCATCCCAGACGTGCTTGATCGGCAACAAATCGTGGGAAACAGCTGGCCAAAGCAAGACATCGACATTCTGTTGAACAAACAAGTCCCTGACTACACGTCCAACGTGTGGCCTTGCGTTGTCTTGCTGCAGAGTGATGTGATTTTGATGTCTCTGTATGAAAGGTATCACATAACGCTGAATAATTTCATCTCGATAGCGTACGCCGGTGAGATTTCCATTGACAATTTGTAGAGGGGTCCTTCCACGTGCTGATATTCCACCCCACACCATAACGCTACCTCCACCAAATTGTCGACGTTGCACAACACAAGCGTCCTGGTAACGCTCCCCAACGCGACGATACACCCTACAACGACCGTCACTGCTATCCAAATGAAATCTGGATTCATCAGTGAACAGAATGTTGGCCCAGTCCTGTATTCTGAATCGCAGATGTAGTGTGCACCACGCGAGTCTGGCGATACGATGACGTTGAAGCAGTACTGGGCGCACCGCTGGACGTCTTGGTATGATGTTTTGCTCGCGCAGACGATTACGCACAGTTCTTGGACTAATTGGTCAAAGCCCTGGAATGCTACGGGCAGTCAAACTTGCTGTCTGGAAACGATTTCTCAGATGCACAAGTCTAATGTGGTTGTCCTGTTGACGTGACGTCACACGAGGTCGCCCAAAGCGCGGTCGATCCTGGGTGTTGCCAGATTGTTGAAAACGTCTCCATAATGACTGGATGGTGTTCCGATGAACTCCAAAGTGTCTTGCTACAGTATTTTGTGCCATTCCAGCTTGCAGCATCCCAACAGCACGATTACGTTGGTTTTTGTTGAGTCGTGGCATGACATAGGGGTAAATTTTGTTGAAACTAAAGTGATTTCCTTAACAAAAAAAGTTTAAACAAATCCTTTACAGTTCTTATTCCAAACAGTATTGGCCCGTAAAACTAGTGCGTACAAATTCTTCAATAAATAACAGGTGCCCACTAACCACAAAAAAGTCTGTGCACCCGGACGGTTACCATCCGATATTGTCAAAAACAATACCATTATCGATTGTTTAAATTTTATAAATACAAACAATAGATATAGAAAAATTATATTAAATTTTATAATGCACAGTTTCTTTTTTCCGGCAGTATATATAACATTGTCTTAAGCCAAGGTATGGAGTCCACATACAACTCTCTCCTACTGAAGCTATAAGATCACATAAAGCCTAAACCTTTATTGATGGATATCCAAGCGTTTAATTTGATGTCAGTTAAACCTACATATTTTTTGGTTATGCCTAACGGTCACACAATTAGAATGTTCTTGTAAAACTTTACCTGTGGTAGTAAAGTAATATACCCAAATCACGACTAAATATACGATCCTTTTACATCCGGTAGAAACATACACACATACATCAAATAATTTGTGCACGGAATATGATTATACCCATCCAAATTTTGTTTTACAGAAAGGCAAGAAAATAACGGGTAAAACAAACTCTCTCTCTCTCTCTCTCTCTCTCTCTCTCTCTCATTTTAATACATGTTTTGAAAACAAAATGCATGGATTTAACGCACATAAAGACTATCTAAAGTAATGTCACATGTTACATTACATATGTTTTAATCCTAAAAAGTTTGCGAAGAGCTACAACATTCTTATCCTAAAAAAAACTTCATTTTTATGCAGATATGAAAATTTGTAATGTAAAATACATTCAATTCAAACGATATCTATTGTATAGAATTTCATACTGGTATCCTTTTAATTGCAGTCAAATGTATGAGAGCTTGAAAAAGACAGAAATTACAGATAAACGAAACATCTGTGACAAACAGATGATCGACAAGAACCCAAAAGGTAAAATACATGGCAGTTATCTTCTAAATATTCTATTTGAGTTATTTATTCATCTGCATCTTTATTTATTTAAGTAAAAATTGATATTAGATTAAAACTAGGCGACGGACAGACACTCAACAAGGATTCATCATTTATTTATTTTTTACAGTTACGGGTCTATATCACATATACTAGAAAACTTCAACTGGAATCATTCTAAAAATCACCATGTAATTAATTGTATTAAGTTCTCTTTTGAATGCAACAATTTGTTGTTTTGAGGTTTGTTTGTTAAGGTGGTATTTATAGCATAGCTACTATTGGTCATCATCAAAATTATACTAGTATTTATTTAACATTTAAATCATTATTTTAAAAAATACATTATTGGTTTTTTCTCTCTAATAACTTTATACAGCTGATATTTTGCTGTCAACAATTCGAAACTTGTCACAATTTACATCCCATTGTATTCAATATTGTAATAGGTAAAAAATTAAAAGAGAATTTCTTTGATTTCTAATATAAGAGTGAAGTAAATTATGAACGTTCTCAAAATGGTGTTACCAGCTTGGTGCTAAAAAAAACCACCTGTCCGAGTTTTAGAATTAACAAAGGTTTTTTACTAGGAAAATTACTATTGTAATATTATAATTGGGTTTTTTTTGGGGGGGGGGGGCAGTTCAGTTTATTCGCTCAAACCAAATAATTTGGTACAAGAGGAACATAAATATATACTATACACAAAAATACAAATCGTCAGAGGTATACTTACAGGTACATTGTCAAACAGAAAAAAGATATGAAAATAAAAACAAAATGTAAAATCAATACTTCTGTAAGACTATGGTATAAAGAATCAGAATAGGAAAATAAGTAAGGGGAACAGACAGCGTCGAAAATATCTGAAATAAAACACACAATTTTCTCAGAGATTTAGAATTAAAATTGATTATGAATTCAGAGAACATTTAAAAATTGGTCTTTTCCAATATTTTGTGTTTAGATATTTTTTCCTTATTTCTTCTAGGGCCAAACATTCTAAGATATAATGAAATTCATCGCCAATGAGACCTTAATTACACAATAAACATAGATACAGCCAATTCAAAAATGGAATTTGAAAGTCATCATAATTAATTTAGTTGCTGATAAATGTACTCCTTTGTGTTTCCTTCTATGATAACTTTATTTGTACGATTTATTATAAATTCTAGTGTTATCAGTTTAAGATTACGACAGAAATATAGAAAAGTGATATTTTGGGTTATCTGAAACTGGTTAAAAAGTCGTTCCATAGTACAGAAAAGCATATCTGCCATTAGCAGTAAATAGTATATTGTATAGTATTCGTGATACAATCCATAACAGTGATTCATTACTTTTAATACTAGTGATTGCAAATACCTGTATCTTTTCTTTTATGACAGATCTGAATAGATGTATGCAATTGTTTCTCGAGGTTAATATAACATGTCACATTTCTATTTATAGATTTGACTAATATATACGTCAACTACTCTGTGACGGCGAATACTGCGGAATACATAAACCTCTCTTTCGCAAATTAACATTATCTTGATTACTACCAATTAAAGATGATTTGTGTGGCTGACACGCTGCATTTGATGAGACTTCTTGATTTGTATTTGTTTTTCTTCTTAGTCAGTTGACCCGTAATGACTGCAGCGAGTTCTCTCCTTTCTGAAATGCCTTTATAATTTTGTTACTCAAAAAAAAACTTTTTTTGCGATTTTCTTAAAACAATTCTATACTTGAATAACAAATACTCAGTGTTTTCGATTGATTAACAGGAATCACAAACTGAAGATACATTCTAACTTCTTTTGCTCATTGTTATGTAAATACATTGCAGTAAATATAATTAAGTTTTTCAATATCACGTTTTTTTAGAGCTATTTTTTTTTTCAGGTTATTGCATTAATTTTAAGAAAAAAAATTAATATTCATTTTTCTTAGCATTAATTAAGATACATACAACTTTGTACTCTGAAGTACATGTATATAAAAGAATAATAGAGCTTGCTTTTAAAATATTGTTTTTAAAAATTAAATTATGATTGTTTATGAAAAAAACTATGTTTAAAATATTGTTAGATTTTTTTTAACATTTCAGAAGATACTTTATACAGACTTGTTTTCCAATTATTTGATAAAAACATTGAGTTTTTAAAACTGTGTTCCAAATTTAATCGCATAATATTTTTTCATGTGAGTCACTAGATTGAATTGTTTTTTAGAACATTTCAATTTATATTGTTGAGACTTATGCTTTATGAAAATTATGTATAACATTACGTTTTTGAAATGCAGTCAAGATACAGTTGTTTTTATAAATATTTGTGTAATTTTTGAAGTAATAAACATGTACACCCGTACACGTATTAAGAATTATTCAACACTAGAAAATAATGAATGGCGCTATAATATACATGTATGGTATGAAGGTTTGTGGTTTAGTCACCATGCAACATGTCTTATGATTGTGTCCTCTAGAATGCATATTATAATACGATTACTATAAACAGAACTAGCTTTATGCATGATGCTTTGTGTACTTTATTTCTCCCTTTGCGCACACATCAGTGATCTAACGGTATTCAATCCGTTGCAATCAGTCTATTTGTTTTACCAGATTATTTCCAACAATATTAAAATTGCAAAGACAAAGAAGAGTAAAGAAATTTTGTTTTGACATTAACTGCAACTCAAACGTAGGCATCTCGAAGAACCAAAACAATCATGTAACCATCTTTGAAAGTTATCCTGTTTACGAAACCAAGTTTTTAATATACCGTTCCAAATACCATACTATCGAGTAAATAAGAACAAATTTTATTTGTAGTGTTATCTCTCACAGTGAACTTTATTGCGATCTGGACTCCAAATGCTCAGCTGTAAATTAAGCCTACATATACATGTAAATAGCACGTCTTACTGCCATGATAATCCGAAAAACGTTGTATACTGTATAATTCTGTTGCACGGTAACTTCCTTGCCAAGGTTTGATGTAAGCAAATGCTTAAATATCATGAATAGAATCAGCACATTTTAAATAATCTAGCTGACGAAAATAATATAATGAAGACTTAACGACTTATTATTTTATTGTCATTTTTTTCAATATCGTATCATCTCGTATCCATTATATCTTCTTAAAAAAAAACATAGTTACAAGAATGGAAGTTTTCATTTCATATACATGTAAACTGTCTAAAACTCCAATACAAATTGATGGAACCAGTTGTTGACTTAACAATGACACTCTTATGGGTTCAGACAACATCCATGTCCCCTCTATAAATTAATTCATTTTTTAAATAATCCTCAATGTTTGAATTAAACAAAAATTGACTACATTTATTTACCATTTACAATTTCAGTTTAACTCTCTATTACTCATTTACTTAGTAAAACTTAGTAAGAAAAACTCTAAAAAAAATCAATACTTTTTGTAATTCATGTTCGACAATACATGTTTGAAAAAAAAAACTCAAATTTAATAAATGGGTTGGCCTAACTGTATGTACACAAACTTTGTAATGGAATCACAATACAAAGTAGGTTGTCACCATGTTGGAAAATTCTCCCGCGTTTTTGTTTTCATCTATGGATCTTAACATGATGGCTACCCACTTCATCTTGGCGGGAAACTGTATAGTGACGGTCTCAACTTGACCCGCCTCCCTCGGTCTGCCAGGTGTATCTTTAATCATGTCTCCCTTTACTAACCAGCCCTTCTTAGGATTGAGGACAAGAGCTGTTCCGTTGGAATTGTAGCGAATCTCGTATGAAGAAGCTGGAATGGTTTTGTATATTTTTGGATTTTGTTGTTCAATAAGCATACACATAATTTAATTTTTCATATAAAGAATACCTCTCCCGTTGTCTAGGTCACTCCCAGTGGCTGTCCAAGACAGAGACACCTTTCTATCCTTCCTGCTCACCCTGCTAACTGTTAAATCGATGATTCTGGCGGGGGGATAATCGTATCTACCAGTCCCACTGTCCCAGCAATCGTCTACATGGAATTCTCCTGACGACGTGGATCTCTTCAGACGATGGCTAAGTGGTATCTTCTCTGTATGATAAACCAGTCTTGGTGCATGGAGATAGTAATGGTCATCTGCTGAAAAAGTCGAGTAAAGGATGACTGCACTTAAGGACATGCGATATTTGCGAGAAAAAAACTTTTAAAAGAAGAATTTTTCTTCCAATTGCAGAAATGATTAACATCTAAACTGCAACTTTACGTAATTGCGTTAAATTATGTTGTTACCAAGTACAAATTTGTTTTCATATGCGGGGGTCATCACGATTTCTTGAGTCTCCATTCGATAATGAGGACGCCCACTTTTATACTGACTTCATACATAGTCAGCGCATGTTTGTCTATTGTTCTCCGTTGAACAGTAGTTGTATATTTGCATTATCAATGTTATGTCAAAGGAAGATTAATAGACAAACATGCGCTCATGGTTTAAATGAGAAAAAACTGATTCTTCTTACTTTCGCTTTCCCTGTTGTAACCAAGGGTTGATGCATGTTGAATATTATGATTAACCACGTGATTTCTCACCTTAGGTAACTTTGTGAATACACAATTTTATTACGTGACGTGTTAGTGAAGCACATTAATATTATTCATTTTAATTCTATCTGGTTTCTTTCTTTCTTTAACGTATAAACTTTTTTTACTAATTGATATTAACTCCTCATCTCTGACCTTAATTGTAATCGTTATGTAACATAGTGAGGAGCTATTATAAAGAGAGGAGTTGATTTTATTATTAGGAGTAAATTATGCACGTGATTGAAGGGAGATTGACTTTAGTTCAGTGTGGGTGATATTATTTGGCAGAGTAGTAGCATTTTCAAAGTCGAATTGCACAAGTTTTTGATTGAATTGGATGTATATATTTGTTGTGTTTATAATTATGTTTCTTGGATTATTATTATTATTAGGAATGAGGATTTTGGTTAATGAAATGACATGCTCGGAAAAAGGTTGAGAAAATAAAAACGCTACATAAGGTAGCATTTTATGTGCTAACTAGGACAATGTTTTCGAACACGTTAAGTTGTCAAGCATTGATTTACAGTCTTCTGTACTTACATGGGCGTGGTCTAATTGTTGAAACCATAGTAAATAGTATACTTGTACCATATAGAATAGATAGGGTTATGGTAAAAGAGTGATAACTTAAATTGTTATATATGGCATTGTTATTCATGCTAGTCTAATTTTTGTACCGTTCTGATAATGTCAGCTCCACCTCTCATGCATATTATTATCAATCTTATGCTTGATCAAGGGCAGATAAGCGAAAATTCTCCTTTTTTCGAAAGTTGTAAGGAGAAAAACATAGAATGAGCTTATTGTATCACAGTCTAAAACCTTAATTCATGTTGGAAATTGACTAGACTCTTTAAAAAAATCAACAAAAGTGATATTAGGTTAAGAAATAAACGCAACAGAAGCGACCGAAAAGGGCCCAAAACCCGGCGCTAAGTGTAGTCATCCTTTCAGCCTCTTAAATTTTACATGACCATTAAAACAAAAATAAAGGTGTTTTAATTTACTTCCAAAGTTTCCTGGGTCTTTTTCTGTGGGTATTTGGATTTCGTAGGTCCTGTGAATTTCTGAGTTGGACAACACATCTTCTATGATAACCTCTACGTAATGTCGTCCATTAGAATCAATTTCCGTGAAAGAGTTGGAATAGATTCCATCATTTTTCATTATATCGAAGCCTGCAAGAGTTTATATTTACATGATAATAGAACTCCAGTGTATACAATTTTAAATTCAATTAGATTTGCCACAAACATGTTTTGTTAAGTGGTATGAGACACCTCCATATTGTAACGTACTAACTATTGAAATAAAATCAAGTATAATTTTATAAAAAAAAATTCTTTCCCATAATTGTTACATAACAGCGTAGCGCAATGGGTTAGAGCGTTTACTACGAATTTTTAAGTCATGAGTTCGAATCTCGCTGAAGCTTTTATAATTTTTATCTTTCCAAAATATTTAAAAATATTTTTTCTTAACGATAGAAAAATTTAAAAATTCTAACCGGTAAAAGTACTTCGATTAGAATGAACTTTTATCTACATTACTATCAACAGGTGTCACATGCCACCTTAAAGTGAAACACATCCAGAATCTAACAACTCAAACCGTCCGTCAATTTTTTAAGCTAGTAGCAGGTGTTCTGAAAAACAACAAAATAAAGAAAACTTACCTCCACCCGAGTCTCTAAGTGATATCACGGCTACTTTCCTGTCCTCATGGAACACATGTGCAGTAACGTTCGCGTTCACCACCGGATGTCCCCCATTCATGACCTCGGCGTATACGCCTACACGCGGTGGGGAGTGTTCGTGAAACACTTTCACCCATGCGTTTGTTCGAATGGGAACCTCGTCCTCTGATATTATAGGTTTTAACATTACCAACACATTTATAGACTCCTTATATGGCGTCTTATTCTTTATGGTAATGGACCATTTACCTTGCTATGTAAAGTAAAAAGAAAGTAAATTCTTAAAAACCTATTTAAAGGTCATACTTCAAACTGTCTGTATGCAAAGAAACATACCTCATTATGTGATACTAAACTGGTAATTCTGATATATCTTAGTTTTCTATCTGTTGCCTTGTATATACATTCTGAACCATTTGGCGCCAGGACTTGTACAGAGGGCTCGGAGGTCGAGTAATGTAGACGTAACGTCAATTCGCCGCGAAGTGTATCATCCACACTGAATTCTGAGTGGTATGCTGTTTCTCCATCAAGCTCAATGTTCTCGTTTGAAATCTAATTAATTGGGTAAGGGTATTTCAAACTTTGAAATATCTATAATGTAACAATTAAGTCTTAAAATCTTAAAGTCCACACATTTTAACCTACCTGTACAGCCACGTCTTTTTCGTCGTGTAGTTTGTCCGACAAGCGCTGAACCGCATAGAAAATGGACCGCTGGTTCTTTGATTCAGCATGCCCACCTGCAAAACAACTGAACCGATGTACTTGTATATATCTTGTAACACTGAACGTGGCGAAATCTATACTTTGAAGCTGTAGCTGCACGGATCCTACCTTGTAATCTGATTTGCTCCATATTTTCTCTTCCATTCTCCCCGCAGTAAATGAAGTGCGGTGTTATGTTCACATTTGCCATCTCTTGCAGAACCTCTGTCTCAAATCCAGATTGGTTGTTGCAAGAAATGACGATAAGATGAAATTCCATGCCTTCTTTGGTGGAATTTCTCTTCTTAAGAATCTTAAAGATAAAAATGAATATAGTGAAAATGCATGTCCTTATTCGGAAGCCATGGAAACTGTTGTTTCTGTAAAATTTTGTAAATATCTACCTCAATCCCTCTTTGAATTCGAGACTGCATTGAAGACACAGAATAAAACTGGTCGATGCTCTGTAAAGAGGATTTTAGAGCGGCGGACCTTCTGCTCCGCATTCTAGTGCCCTTTCTATGAGCAGCATTGGTGATTAGAGCTACTTTGGTATCATCATCAAAGCCTTCAGTCAGGAAGTGATCTACTGCCTGCTGAAGCCGCAGTCTTTTATGAAATTCCTTTAACAAGTTGAAAATTCGTGTTAAGACTAGGTATGTTTTTAAAAATACGGTAAGATTTTCTGATAGACATCTGAATAAATTAATTAATTCACATCAATTGTTTTTTGGGGGGTTTTGGGGGGGGGGGGTTGGTATCGTCATCAAAGCCTTCAGTCAGAAAGTGGTCTACTGCCTGGTGAAGCTGCAGTCTTTTATGAAATTCCTTTAACAAGTTGAAAATTCGTGTTTAGACTAGATTTGTTTTTTAAAATACAGTATGACTTCTGAAAATATCCAAACAAATAAATTGAGCTTAACTGTTTTGATTATTAAAAGGAAGTCGTGTTGACTACTCTACTACAAATCAATAAGAATTTGCTGTTATGGAAAAAAAGGTTGGTATTGTACGTAAATTTTATAAGTTTCTCAAAGGAAATTTTGAAACCTAGTTATATACGGAGGTGTAATAAAATCAACACCCAGTGTACATGTATTTCTCTTGTTCCCTGACCACAGACCTGTGGGAAGTCGAGAACCACGGCCAGACGCCTCCGTCTCCTAGAGGGCGCCCTGAAGACAATAAACTGGGGCGTCAGCTGTGAATCTGACAGGGAACCTGGAGGATTGGCGTTGTTAAGGAAGTCCGGTGTGTTGCTAATGACGTCCCACGTGCTCCGGTGGCTACACAGTCTGTTTTGGCGGTTCGGGGGCTCAACATTGTGACTGAAATGCCCTGGGGTATGGTCATCGTCGCAAAAATCTTTTATCTGTAATAAACCATGATAACGTCTAAATCTTTTTCTTTCTTTGTTAAACATATATGTTCTGTATTTATGTTAAATAAGGAAATTAATGCAACAAAAATATTAGCATGCAATGTTATAACAAGTTGATACATGTATATCTTAACTTTTAAATTTTTACTTCAGTTAACATGCCGTGTAAAATAATGTATAATGCAACTACTATTAAAACGGTAGGAGGTAGCATATACTTCGCTAAAACTAAAACATTAACGTGCAATAAACACACAATGCAGTCACATGTAGTAAATTCATCGCTACATGTGATGTACATGTAAAACTACTCATTTATAATAAAATTAGATAAGATAAACACGTGCTAGGTAAAGTATTACATTTACATGAATTACCTACCTGTTGTTTTAAGTACAATATATGTGAAATATTCTACACTGTTACATATAAATGTTACATATGCTTGTTGACCATGCAGTTACACGATACACACACTATACGGTATCTACGTTATGATATGTAACAGATCTACGTACAGATTTTACATTTACAAATGACAAAATAGCGTGTACAATGACATTAACTGTACATTATCACATTTCAAATACAACACAGGTTATACATAAAGTTACAAGTGGCCCATATTGTACTTTTCTTAAATTGCATGGCATTTGAGGTTTCATGTAATACATACTAGTGCTGCAATAATTTAAAAGCAACGATATTGATAACAAGTTACAAACATAAAAGAATTATGTTACATGGTATACATGTATGAAGCAGTATGTGATATTGTTGTTCGTAATGTAGACACTGATTGCGGCTAAAAGTATCAATCCAGTATCCAGAGGAATGACTACTAGTTTACCTCCTGAATATAAGAGTGGTCCATCATTGACGCTGTAGCATTGTTGTGGGAGGGATAAGGGTAGTACTCACACCCCTCCGGGAATTCGCCTGTGTCAGGGTCTATAGAATCATATGAACAAATCTGGATACCAGACTGGGTCCTTTTCATTATACGTCCGGGAAGTCCGGTGGCACACCCGCCCTACCGAACGTTGTAGAGAAATAAAACTGGTTCTCCCCTGGATTGGGGTACTCTTCAAACACCCCGTACCAATACTTGGCAAACTCTTGGACCAGGTATTTTTCTGCAATAGTGCGTTTTCACAAGCTTTGAATCTCATAATATATTTTCAACATTCAGTTTTTCATATAATATAAAAAACGTACTCAAAAAATGTTACATTATTCAATTTGCCAAAAAGTCCTTAACAATTTGATTATTAACATAAAATGCTAAATATAGACTGAAGTGAAGTTGCAATTCAATGAAAATTGCAAAAATATTAGCATCTCATCCCTTCCAATAATGAAGATATTGTCATGTCAATCTGCTAATATATAGAATTAATATATAGAGTTAGTGATACTTACCCGGTTTACCTTTGACCAGAGGATGATTGTTGTTCATTAAAACGTCCGTCCTTAGCTGTATGTGTATACCCCTGTTTCCGCACCCCGCGTAGCTCCTGGTCCGGGGGTAACTCCTCCTGGAGACAGAGGAGGGGTCAGATAGAATGATGTCGGCCTCCCTGAGGTTTACACTGGTATAGTCTTTGTCCGCCAGTCCGCTAGACCACGTACTCGGGATGAGGAAGAACACTTTCCGGAAATACGCCCGATGTCGTGTAGCTGCATATAATACTTTGGACAAATCTGTTATTATTTTCAAAAAAAAAAATTAAAAAAAATCAAGGGTTTTTAGAATATCATTATTAACATAGAACTTATTGTTTTCACAAGTAGAGATAAATGGGTTGAAAAGTTTATTTTACAGGGCTTTTACAAGTCTTTACTCTATCATACGTAACTTAATTGTTCACATGATATTAGAAAATTAATATGGTAATTTGACATATAAAACATAAGAATGACGAAAACAGGGTTACAGGAATAGAACATGTAATTCATATAGAAACTATAGTTATCATATGTAAAATTGTTTATCATATATCGAAGTTTTAAAGAAAATGGGTTACTATGGAAAGCCTCAAGTGCCTTATGTTGATAATCTTCATAATATGCTGAACCTTCAACATTACGTGTTATTATACTTTCATGTTAAATACTGCAATCTGATTGGTTTAGACGCAGTTGACAATCCGTTCTCTCTCCCTCGCACGCTTAGCAACGGGCCGATAGAACGAATTGTTACATGCGCGTTAATTATGCGCGTACGGTTCGCCGTAGAATTCACGTCTTTTCTATATAAAAGCAGTAAAATTTGCTATAAAAATTAAGACATTCAGTATAATAAAATAAATAGTGCCTGTTTGGGAGGGTAACCGTTGAAATTAACACCCCTCGAAAACCATTGTCAACCTCCGCTTCGCGTCGGTTGACAATGGTTTTCTCGGGGTGTCAATTTCAACTGGTACCCTCCCAAACAGGCACTATTTATATAATGTTACTTAAACATTACGTGATTTTCGTTTCCCTAATTTTAAAACCACCGCATAGTGAAGTACCAGCATGTAATGAAGAATGTTAAAGTACCATCATGTAATGTTGAAGTATCATCATGTAATGTTAAGTATCATCATGTAATGTTTAAGTACCATCACGTAATGTTGAAGTATCATCACATAATGTTAAAGTACCATCACGTAATGTTAAAGTATCATTATGTAATGTTAAAGTACCATCATGTAATGTTGAAGTATCAGCATATTTTGAAGATTATCAACATAAGGCAGTTGAGGCGTTCCATAGGTTACCTTTGAACTAGTAAGCATCTGGGGATTCTCTTTGACACTTTCGGGGATAGCGACTACCACCAATTCGTATCCATTGTTTTTCATTCTGATATGGGTTCCCGCGGAGTGTGGAAGGATGACAACAAATATCAACAGCAAATACAAAAACTTCATGTTGAACTCGCAATCTTAGTTCACTGACACTGTTTTGTTTTTAAAATACGGCAGTGGGGTTGAAGAATCTAACTTTACTATTATCCTGGCAACACCGGCATCATGGTCACGTGGTTGTGACAATTTTCCCGACCCCGGAATGCATGTCATTTACCGAACATATCATATTTATCCCTTCTCGCTGTTATTACGAAATAAAGCGTTAATTTGTTTATTGCAAACTACTATTAAATAAACAAGATCTTCATCTTAAATTTTTTGACGATACCAGAAGATGGTGCAAAATCGATTAGCTAATACTTAATGCATATATTATATTTCATATTCGATATCATATTCTGTATTGTATAATTGTTAAATTGTAGTAAATATCATAATCCTTTGAAACACCAAATATAATATAACAAAATATTTGAAGATTTCGAAAAAAAAAATTGTTCAAAATAAGCTTATGCAAAAAACATGTATGATTTTTAAAAATCATGTATGCTATAGCAATGTATAATATATTCTAACGTAGAATGATATCGGATTTCTGAAAAAGACCTTAATTTAAGGACGGCGGACCCAATTCATTTCTACAATAGATTTTTTATTCAAATTTTTATATAATGTTATTCAGTTAATGATGAGTGAAAATGAATAAAAAATTTACATGATCATCGACTTCCTTATTTTACTGAGGGCGTTTCAAAATTTGGGTACGAAAATCCTCAGATATAATAGATAGTAATGGGAATTTTCTGGGGTGTAGTATAAAAACTGATATTTCAAAAATTCTGCAATAGATTTTTTACTCTAATTAAATTTTAATATTAAGAAGTCAATTAGCTTACCGATGAACAGGAAAAAAAATGTAGGTCATCGACCTAAATTTTTTTAAGGGGTTGTGTCAAAGTTCACTGCATGGTTCATTTTTCCTTAGAAATATTATTGGAAAAAAGAACATAATAAATTATTGCCTGACGTTACATTAACTGCTATATGTATATAAATTTTGTAAGGTTTGGTATAAATTAAACATCTACCAGATTATAAGACTATAAACTGCCTGTGGGTTTTTTAGGATTTATAAACCGTGGATATATAACGGACTTGTCGCAAACAGAGGAAATTCGGACAAATTTTTTTTTCTCCACTTTAAATATTTTGGCATCACAAATTATGTTAAGTAAAATGAAAATTTTATTATTTTCTCTTATTCTGATGTACATAATTACGACAGTGATATTTAAAGCAAATGCGCGGATTCTGCGCAGAGATGCGAAATCTTGAATTGGGTCCGTCGTCCTTGATATAAGATGTTAGATAATTACATACAGCTGTTTATGGTGTTCCGATGGGGCCACTTCGACCTTCGCACTTTCGCCTTTAGGGCGAAGATGCGAGAGTGCAAAGTTGCGAAGGCAAAATTGCTAAGGTGCGAAGTCGAAGAAGCGAAATTGCGAAGATGCAACGGCGAAGCGCGAAGATGCAAAGGCGAGAGTGCGAAGATGCGAAGGCGATAGTGCGAAGTTGCGAAGGCGAAGGAGCGATAGTAGTATCGCTCCTTCGCCTTCGTAACTTCGCACTATCGCCTTCGCATCCTCGCACTTTCGCCTTCTCCATTTTTTATTACATTCATCATGTCTCCGTTGATTACATAGAAGTTAATGCAGGCACCGTACTCGCCGTAAGTGCAAAGGTCGAAGCGACCCCATTAAAACACCATAGCTATTAGATTTACCTCTCTGACATACTGATGGTCCATCATTGATGCTGTGCCATTCGCTCTGAACGGATAAGGAATATACGTACATCCCGCGGGAAACTCCCCTGTTTCAGGATCGATAGAGGAGAAGGGGCATAAACCATGAGAATTTCTTATGATTCCTAGAAGTCCCACTGTACATTTGACCGGATCCAGCCGACCTTCGGAGGTCGAAAAGTAGAACTGGTTTTCTCCTGGAGCGGAAAATTCTTCGAATACACCATACCGCAGCTTTGCAAACTCGTGGACAATGAACTTCTCTACAGAAAATAAGAAGAAAGTCGTCAATGATTTGAATAGAAATGTATTGTTCATTACATATTGTAAAGGTATTTGGGGGGGGGGGGAACGTGTACAGTATTTTGTGAAAAATTGATTTTTCCAGAAGTCAATTAGCACATCTCTTAATATGTATAATAATACATATAAACGCGCGTCATTAATTTGGGCTATTTGCTTGCTGTCAGGTTGTATATTTCGAATTAACCGGGTTGCTGTAAATACAAAATTTACAACATGACAACTGTTGTCATGTTGTAAATTTTGTATTTACTGCCACCAGGTAAATTTAACATTTACAACATGACATTGCCTTAACGGAAACTAGGTTCCGAAAATTTTGACATTTAAAATATTGGGATACCTGGTGATGACTGCACGAGGGGGTGACTGTTACTGAAGATGTCGGTCAACAGATGGGTGTGGAACCCTTGGTGACCACACCCTGCGTACATTCTGGTGTAAGAAAAGTTCCGTCTGGTGCTCCTAGGCGCCGAGAAGATGATGTCCGCCCCGTTTATAGTCACGGAGGTGGAGGGTTTGTATCCCGGCTGATTGGTCCATGTATTTGGGAGTAGGAAGAAAATCTTCTGGAAGTACGCTCGATTCCTAGTGGCAGTGTACAGGACTTTGGAGGCCTTAGTAAACGTGGTCTGGATAAAAAACCATAATAAATTCCATTATTTAGTGTCTAGACATCTTTTTACTTTTTTCAGACAGTGAAAAAAAGTTAATGGGAGAGTATACATGTAGTTCAAATTGTAAGGTACTAGAAAATATACCCCCTCCCCCCCCCCCCCTAACCCCCGATTAATTTTCAAGCATATGAGAAGTCAGTGTATCCTTTTTTTAAAGATATTACCTGCCTGTATGGTTAATGCGTATGGACTTACAAGTTCGATGGAAATTATTCAACTTTAGACATTCGTACTCATATATATGCATGTTGTTGGCAATTCTACAATCAACCCTTGATACTGTTACACTTTTAATCAATGTCTAATCCTAATTCACTGCGTGCATTTATTGAATACTCATCTTCATTTGAACACTACTACTGATATATATAAGACTTTTTTCACTAGACTACTAATACATCTTACCGGTATTGTCCATTCTTGAAATTGCTCTTTAGACTACATCTGATATAGCTCATATAATCTTCTACTAATAATACTTCTAGTCTTCTACCGATACATCTGATTTTTACTTTGACTTCTCCTGATAGATGTCATTGCCTTCTACTGATACATCTTACTATTACTTTGACTACTTCTGATACATCTCCTTGTCTTCTTCCGACACATCTGACTATTACTTTGACTACCTCTGATACATCTCCTTGTCTTCTTCCGATACATCTGACTATTACTTTGACCTTCTGATACATTTTCTTATCGTTTATGGATACATCTGACTATTACTTTGACTACTCCTGATACAAGTCCTTGACTTCTACCGATACATCTAACTATTACTTTGACTACTGCATGATACATCTCCTTGTCTTTTATCGATACATCTGACTATTTCTTTGACTACTCCTGATACATGTCCTTGACTTCTTCCGATACATCTGACTATTACTTTGACTACTACCGCATAATACATCTCCTTGTCTTCTACTGATACATCTGACTATTACTATGACTACTTCTGATACATCTCCTTGTCTTCATCCGATACATCTGACTATTACTTTGACTACTCCTGATACATCTTCTTGTCTTTTACCGATTCATCTGACTATTACCTTGACTACTCCTGATACATCTCATTGTCTTCTACCGATACATCTGACTATTACTTTGACAACATCTGAATCATATTTTTGTACATCTTTTTGTTTCCACCAATACATCTATCACTTTGACTACTACTGCATGATACATCTCCTTGTCTTCTACCGATATATCTAATACTTTGACTACTCCTATTACACGTCCTTGTTTACTACCGATACATCTTACTATTACTTTGACTACTGTATGATACATGTCCTTGACTTCTACCGGTACATCTTACTCTTAGTTACTTTGACTACTCATGATTCATGTCCTTGTTCATCTCTTTGTTTTTCACCAATGCATCTAACTATCACTTTGACTACTACTGCATGATACATGTACATCTTCTTGTCTTCTTCCGATACATCTGACTACTACTTTTACTACTGCATGATACATCTCCTTGTCTTTTACCGATACATCTGACTATTACTTTGACTACTCCTGATACATCCCCTTGTCTTGTACCGATACATCTGACTATTACTTTAACTATTTCTGATATATCTGATTCACTTCCACTGATTCACGTACATATGAAGTCTGCTTATAATATTATTTGTATATACTTACTTTCATTATCAACACTGCATCTGATTGTATACTACTGATGAATATGTTTATCTTTTACTTAAATACCCGATGGTCTATTAGTAAAAAAAAACTTATATATCTTATTGTCAACACCTTTGATAACCTAATATACTTCTAATTGTCTAATACTCTGATGCATCCAAACGTCTACTAATTTCTATTACTAAGTTATCTTATTGTCTACTAATATTTGACCACTACTGATACAAATACCTGACTTACTACTTGATATACCTAATTAACAACGTCCGATATACCAAGTTGAATACTACTGATATAATCTAATTGACTACATCTGATACCAACTGATATATTTAATTGACTACGACTTATACACCGGGTCGTCTACAACTGATATATTTAATTGATATCGTCCGTACCTTTATTTTCTCCAACAGAGCGGGATTATCCGGGACACTATCATGCACCGCCACCACCAGTAGTTGATATCCATTGTTGGATATCTTCATATGACTCTGACTCTCTAATGCACAGACACTAGTCATAAAGCACAGAAATAATAAAAATTTTACCAGCTCCATACTTTCTATAAGTGTTAACACCTAAATGGGTATGACTGAAGTCTGATACTTGTAAGATAAATTATTACGCAACACAATCTTCAAAAATTGTTTTTTGCCTAGATACTGTAAAATTCTGTCAAGTCTGATCAACTGTTTTGCAAATGAACCGATTAGCCACAAAGTTCGACGCTAAAAATAGGATAAACGCAAACAAAGAATATATATAACTGATTCTAATAGCCTCTTAAAAATTCATCAAAGTCTGCAGAGAGTAATGTACTACTGACCCGCACTTGCTTACTCGGCAATGGTACCCGGCCTTAACATTTAACCAGTAAATATAGATAGCTATTCACTATTCAAATCATTGTTCTGTGATCGCAATGTAGCAACGCGAATAGTAACAACAACAACGCAAATTGTAATAAACTCCCATTATTACATTGGCGTTATTACATATTGCGTCAAGATTGACATAAAATGTAATAAGACAGAAAGTGGATTCAATATAGCTCAATTTATTTATTATAATCATTTTGATTTTATAATTCTACAAGGTTAATAACATACACTGCAAGCAGTGAATATGTTGGAAGGTTCAGTCTTAATGATTTATTCCTTAACAATTTAACAATTCTATACAGTGAACTATAACTGACATGTTCATAAAATCAATTATGATATTGACCGGGGGGAGGGGGGGGGGGGGTTCAGCATGATATTTGCAAAAAGGCCAAATATTTCGGTGCTGCGAGTGTTACATCGCGATTTTGATTGTTATCCCATCAAAGTAGATCAATTTTTGCAACCAGCGGTTATTATCAAATAAAAAAGATTTTCAGATTTGACTTTGATATCATCGATCTCGAAGAAATATAGGCAGTGGGTTTTTTTTTCGTTTAGAAAGGACATTATGCATATCCAATAACACATAATATCTGAAGAAAAAAAGCTTATTTCATTTCGCGTTATTACATTTTGCGTTGTTATTACATTTCGTGTTGCCACATCGCTTCAATGTTCAAATTACCTCAAGCATTCTAATAATCATTTTTTACTTTTATCAGGAATAAGGAATCATTCTTTGAGTATTATGAAGTGATAATTTCGGTCGGGGCATGATCAAATCCAATAAAGCCCGAAGGGCTTTATGATAGATTTGATCATGCCCCGACCGAAATTATCACCTCATATATTCAAAGAACGATTTCTTATTACTTATATTTCTATAATTTTCAGCAATTGATTAAATTATTAAATTAATTCAATTTTTTTTAAATATTAGAATATTAATTATGCGAACCCCGCTAGCGCCCCAACAATACGTCATTTGAATTAATTGGACTGTATTGTACAAAATCGATATGTAGTGTTATCATAGGCAAAGACACTGAAAAATGTAAATATTAAGATTTTTTCCAGAAGTCAAAGAATAGGATTATATACAGAAGTAAAAATGCTATTTTTTTTTAAATCGTTTACAAAAATGACAAAACTAGCTAGTATCCCGTACAGCTAGCCTGGTAAATATGAGCGCAATTCGATTGATAAACACGGGACAATCTATTATCAAATACATGTAGTATGTTTGATCCGCAGATTTTGTGAGGCGAGTTGTTTTGGAAAGACATTTTAACCGTCAGAAGTAATTGTACTTTTATATTTACATTTTTTAGTGTCTTTGCCCGAGATAACACTACGTATCGATTTTGTACTATACAGTCCATTAAATTCAAATGATGTATAATTGAAGAACAAGCATGGTTGCTTATTTATATTCAATTATTTAACAGTACAGTTGCTAAAACTTATATAAATATAAGTAATAAGGAATCACTCTTTGAATATTATTAGGTGTGATTTCTGTCGAGGCGTGGTCAAATCTATCATATAGCCATCCGGGCGTTATTGGATTTGATCACGCCCTGTCCATTATTAGCTCCTCATAATACTCAAAGGATTCCTTATTCCTAACAAATAAACCCATTACTTGTAAATGTGATCTAGCGAAAAACATAGCACCAAGTCTACGTTTGCATTATAAATGTGCCACATGCAATTTATTACGTTTGATTTCTCAAAACATATTTTAATACTAATACAAAATACATGGTATTCTGTTAAATAATCTTAATTAAAAAGAGGTTGACATAAATATGTAAAATAGTAAAGTATCGTAAATATAATCGAGTTTGTATGGAACGTAGTCTAGAATTTGAGATTTTGTGTAATTCCCGCTTTAAAGTTTAAACAAAGTCATGTACAACAATGTACATATCATATGCAGGTCTGAAAAAAATCGGATAGACGACCTGGGAGCTAAATAAAAACAACTCTAACAGACAGAGTGACAGACAAACGTGTGAAAAACATAATACCCCTTCAACCTCTTGTGCGAGATGAAAATACTTGTTTCTCTAACCAATGGTCAAGAACATATATTCTTTACTTTGATATATTTTTCCAAAAAAAAGAAAATGAAGCCGCAAAAGTTGTCTATATGTGGGTTTATCCCTTCAACTTTTTTTAGAATCGGTAGGACAACAAAGATGTGTCATTAAAATTAAGCCAACATATACATGTCTTACTGCCATGATAACCGAAAAACGTTGTATACTGTATAATTCTGTTGCACGGTAACTTCCTTGCCAAGGTTTGATGTAAGCAAATGCTTAAATATCATGAATAGAATCAGCACATTTTAAATAATCAAGCTGACAAAAATAATAGAATGAAGACTTAATGACTTATTATTTTATTGTCATTTTTTTCAATAACAAATTGTCTCGTATCCATTATATCTTCTTCAAAAATGAAATACAGTTACGAGAAGGGGGAGTTTTCATTTCATATAAACTGTTCTAAAACTCCAGTACAAATTGATGAAACCAGTTGTTGACTTAACAATGACACTCTAATGGGTTCAGACAACATTAATATCCTTCTCTTCAAATTAAATTTTTTTCTTTAAATTATCCTCAATGCTTGAATAAAAAAAAATTGACTACATTTATTTACCATTTACAATTTCAATTTAATTCTCAATTACTCATTTACTTACTAAATCAAAACACTGCAAACATCAATATTTTTTTGTAATTCACGTTAGACAACACATGTATGAAACAATTTTAAGTTAAGTTTTATAAATGGGTTGGCCTCACTGTATGTGCACAAACTTTGTAATAGAATCACAACACAAAGTAAGTTGTCGCCATGTTTGAAAATTCTCCCGCGTTATTGTTTTCATCTATGGATCTTAACATGATGGCTACCCACTTCATCTTGGCGGGAAACTGTATAGTGACGGTTTCAACTTGACCCGCCTCCCTCGGTCTGCCAGGTGTGTCTTTAATCATGTCTCCATTTACTAACCAGCCCTTCTTAGGATTGAGGACAAGAGCTGTTCCGTTGGTGTGGTAACGAATCTCGTATGAGGAAGCTGAAATGGTTTTGAAATTGCAATCTGAAGGATATCCTTAATCAATTGGCATACACATTTTTTTTACATAAAAGCATACCTCTCCCGTTGTCTAGGTCACTTCCAGTGGCTGTCCAAGACAGAGACACCTTTCTATCCTTCCTGCTCATCCTGGTAACTGTTAAATCGATGATTCTGGCGGGGGGATAATCGTATCTACCAGTCCCGCTGTCCCAGCGATGGTCAACGTGGAATTCTCCAGAAGATGTGGATCTCTTCAGACGATGTCTGAGTGGTATCTTCTCTGTATGATAATCCAGTCTTGGTGCATGGAGATCGTAATGATCATCTGCTAAAAATGTGGGGTAAAGTTCATCTTTTATAACTTTTTACGTGAACATTAACTTTAATTCTAAATTGTAGGGTTTTCTTAATTTTGCTCCCAAAACTTACCCGTGTCCTTTTCTGTAGGTATTTGGATTTCGTAAGTCCTGTGAATTTCTGAGTTGGACAACACATCTTCTATTATAACCTCTACGTGATGTCTTCCACGAGAATCCATTTCCGTGAAAGAGTTGGAATATATTCCATCATTTTTTATTATATCGAATCCTAAAGAATATGAATTTATTTTAACAAATCTCCATCCTACACATTTTTATATTCACTGACATTAGCGACAAACATGACTGTATTCATAAATCTTAAGCGTATGAAAGTGAAATTAGAACATGTCAAACCGTTCGTCAACATTGCTTTCTTATAGTAGGTGTTCTGAAAAAGAACAAAATAGATCTTACCTCCACCTGAGTCTCTAAGTTGTATCATGGCTACTTTTCTGTCCTCGTGGTACACATGCGCAGTAACGTTTGCGTTCACCACCGGATGTCCCCCATTCATGACCTCAGCGTACACGCCTACACGCGGTGGGGAGTGTTCGTGAAACACTTTCACCCATGCGTCTGTTCGAATGGGAACCTCGTCCTCTGATATTATAGGTTTTAACATTACCAATAAATTAATAGACTCCTTATATGGCGTCTTATTTTTTATGGTAATGGACCACTTTCCTTGCTAAAAGAGAAAAAGACTTCTTAAAAACTTCTTTAAACGACTTTTATTACTTTAATGTCTGCATGCAAAGAAACGTACCTCATTATTTGACACTAAACTGGTAAGTCTGATATATCTTAGCTTCCTATCCGTTGCTTTGTATATACATTCTGAGCCATTTGGCGCCACGACTTGTACAGAAGGCTCTGATGTCGAGTAGTGTAGACGTAACGTCAATTCGCCGCGAAGTGTATCATCCACACTGAATTCTGAGTGTTGTGCTGTTTCTCCATCAAGCTCAATGTTCTCGTTTGAAATCTAATTAGTTGGGTAAGGGTATTTCAAGTTTAATATTTATAATGTAACAATAAGGTATTAAAATCTTTAAGTCCACACATTTTGAACCTACCTGTACAGTCACGTCTTTTTCGTCGTGTAGTTTGTCCGATAAACGCTGAACCGCATAGAAAATGGATCTCTGGTTCCTTGATTCAGCATGCCCACCTGCAAAAAAAACTGAACCGATGAACATGTTTACATCTTATAAGACTGAACGTGGCGAAATCTTTACTTTGAAGCTATAGCTGGCGGATCCTACCTTGTAATCTGATTTCCTCCATATTTTCTATTCCATTCTCCCCACAGTGGATGAAGTGCGGTGTAATGCCCACATTTGCAATCTCTTGCAGAACCTCTGTCTCAAATCCAGATTGGTTGTTGCAAGAAATGACGATAAGATGAAATTCCATGCCTTCTTTGGTTGAATTGCTCTTCTTAAGAATCTTAAAGATAAAAAATAAAAGTAAAAAAAGGAATGTTTTAATACGCTATGGAAACTGTTGGTTCTGTAAAAACAAATTGTACATATCTACCTCAATCCCTCTTTGAATTCGAGACTGCATTGTAGACACAGAATAAAATTGGTCGGTGCTTTGTAAAGAGGATTTTAGAGCGGCGGACCTTCTGCTCCGCATTCTAGTGCCCCTTCTATGAGCAGCATTGGTGATTAGAGCTACTTTGGTATCATCATCAAAGCCTTCAGTCAGAAAGTGGTCTACTGCCTGGTGAAGCCGCAGTCTTTTATGAAATTCCTTTAACAAGTTGAAAATTCGTGTTAAGACTTGATATGATTTTTAAAAATACGATAAGATTTTTTTAAAAACATCTCAATAAATTAATTAATTCACATCAATTGTTTTTATTTTTAAAAGAAAGTCCTGTTAACTTTTCTTTTAATTTTTTTTATACAAATCAACAAGATTTTGCTGTAATGAAAATAAGGTTGATACTGTACATCAATTCTATAAGTTTCTCAAAAGGAAATTTTGAAACCTAGTTATATACGGAGGTGTAATAAAATCAACACCCAATGTACATGTATTTCTCTTCTTTACTATATGATAACTCTGACCACGTACCTGTGGCGAGTCGAGGACCACGGCCAGACGCCTCCGTCTTCTAGAGGGCGCCCTGAAAACGATGAACTGGGGTGTCAGCTGCGAGTCCGACAGGGAGCCTGGAGGATTGGCGTTGTTGATGAAGTCCGGTGTGTTGCTAATGATGTCCCACGTGCTCCGGTGGCTACACAGTCTGTTTTGGCGGTTCGGAGGTTCGACATTGTGACTGAAATGCCCCGGCGTCTGGTCATCGTCGCAAAAATCTTTTATCTGTAATTTAACAGACATTACTGTTGTCAGTAAATCTTTTTTTCTGTGTAAAACACAGTGTTTTATATTTATGATAAAGCAAAAACTTCATATAGCAAATATATTAGCATAGAACGTTATCACAAGTACATAATGTATATTTTAATTTTCAAAGTTATACTGTCCGTTAATCATGCTTTGTGAACACAATTGCATGTAAAAAAAATAATAATATAAGGTACGATACAACTACTAATAAAACAGTAGCTAGTAGCAGATAGAATGCTAAGACTAAAAAATGTACGTGCAATATACACACAACAGGTACATGCAGTAAATTATAAGCTTAAAGTACATTTGTACATGTACATGCAAAACATGTTCATTTATAATACGCGCTAGGCAAATTATTACACTTACATGAAATACCCACAATTTGTTTTTAAAATAAGCATAATATATGCTTAATATTTTACACTATTACATATAAATGTTACATATACTTGTTGACATGCAGTTACACGGTGCTCACACTATACGGTAACTAAGTTATGATATGTAATACATCTACGCACACACAGATTATAAATTTACAAATGACACAACAGCGTGCACAATGGTATTATCTGGACATTATCACATCTCAAATACAGCACAGGTTATACATAAAGTTACAAGTAGCCCATAACACTAACTCTAAGATTACATGTTATGCACACAAACAATGTTTAGGTTACAAGAAGGTAGCCCATATTTTGCTATTTTACAATTACACGGTATTTAAATATAAATATCACAGATATCTGAATAACTCTAAGTACTCCACTGTAAGTTAAACTTCGATTACAAGTTACAAACATAAAAGGGAATCATATGAAATGTAATACATGCACGCAGTAAACTGTTATATTGTTGTTGGTAATGGCAACACTGATTGTGGCGAAGAATTTTCTAACAGAGTATCTGTGTTAATTCAGCATCTAGAGGAATTACCTCTTGTATGTAAGAGTGGTCCATCATTGACGCTGTTCCCTGGTTGTGGGAGGGATAGGGGTAGTACACACACCCCTCCGGAAATTCGCCCGTGTTAGGGTCTATAGAATCATATGAACAAATTTGGATACCAGACTGGGTCCTTTGCATAATTCGTCCGCGAAGTCCGGTGGTACATCGCACAGGATCCGCCCTACCGAACGTTGTAGAGAAATAAAACTGGTTCTCCCCAGGGTTGGGGTACTCTTCAAACACCCCGTACCAATACTTAGCAAACTCGTGGACCAGGTATTTTTCTGAAAGAGTGCGTTTTCACAAGCTTTGAATCTTATAATATATATTTTCAATATTCAGTTTGTCATATAACATGAAAACGTACTCAAAATGATATATTATGAAATTTGTCGTAAAAAGATACATGTATTTATATTTGACAATTGAATGATAAAATTTCAAGGTGGTGTATATGGGTTAAAGGTGCTTGGAAATTAATAACGTCCTAAAAAAATTTATAATTAAAAAAATGCAAAATTTAGAACGAAGCGAAGTTGCAAAAATATTAGCATCTCATCCCTTTCAATTATGAAGAGATTTTCGCGTCAATCTTCTAATATACTAGGAAATAATTATATAGTGATACTTACCCGGTTTACCTTGGACCAGAGGATGATTGTTGTTCATTAAAACGTCCGTCCTTAGCTGTATGTGTATCCCCGTGTTTCCGCACCCCGCGTAGCTCCTGGTCCGTGGGTAACTCCTCCGGGAGGCGGAGGAGGGGTCAGATAGAATGATGTCGGCGTCTCTGAGGTTTACACTGGTAGAGTCTTTGTCCGCCAGTCCGCTAGACCACGTACTGGGGATGAGGAAGAACACTTTCCGGAAATACGCCCGATGTCGAGTTGCTGCGTATAATACTTTAGATGAATCCGTTATTATTTTCTGCAAAATCATCCAATCTTTCGTGCGAATATATTGTCGTTATAGACAAAGTAAAATCTGGTAGATGAACATAGAACTTGTTGTTTTTCACTAATAAAGAGAAATTGCTTTATAAAATATTTTTTTTCTTCAAAAATCTGCAGAATTCAAATACTTGTTCTTTGTTAGCATGATCTGATATTTTAAAATATGATAATTATTATAAAACAACAGAACGACAAAAACGGGGTCACGGGAATAGAACATGTAATTTATAGAGTAAAAACAGTTATCGTATGTAAAATTGTTTATCATAAATCAAAGGTTTACCTTTAAACTAGTAAGCATCTGGGGACTCTCTTTGACACTTTCGTGGATAGCGACTACCACCAATTCGTATCCATTGTTTTTTATTCTGATATGGCTTCCCGCGGAGTGCGGAGGGGTGACAACAAATATCAACAGCAAATACAAAAACTTCATGTTGAACTCGCAATCTTAGTTCACTGACACTTTTTTGTTTTTAAAATACAGCAGTGGGTTTGAAGAATCTAACTTTGTTATTATCTTGGCAACACCGGCATCAAGGTCACGTGGTTGTGACAGTTTTCCCGACCCCGGAATGCATGTCCTGTACGGATTGTTATACATACCTATCCCATCTTAGTTATCACTGATTTCTTGCCGGTGACAAAACAACGCGTTTAATTAAGTCTTTATTGCAAAATACTAGTAAATAAACAACAATATCTTCATCGATACCAATAGATGGTGCAAGATATTATCTAAAACTAAATGCATATATTATATTTCACATTATATTTAGTGTTTATGTATACAACGTACTATGATACCGAAGTAAATATCATAATCCAATCACAAAACATTTGAAGATTTCTAGGGAAAAAATGTGCAAGATAAGCTATGCAAAAAACAAATCTTATATTTCAAAATCATGTGGGCTATATCAATTAATATTTAATACCACATATATTCTATGTTTATGTATACAAGTAAAATGAATTTGAAGTACATGTATATATAATATTATAAAAAAAAAAGACTTTAATATAATTAAAGATGTTATATAAATCATGTAATTAGCTGTTACATTTACCTCCCTGACATACTGATGGTCCATCATTGATGCTGTGCCATTTGCTCTGAAGGGATAAGGAATATACGCACATCCCGCGGGGAACTCCCCTGTTTCAGGATCGATAGAAGAGAAGAGGCAGTAACTCTGAGAATTTTTTATGATTCCACGAAGTCCTACTGTACATCTCACCGGATCCAGTCTTCCGAATGTGGTCGAAAAGTAGAATTGGTTTTCCCCGGGGGTCGAATATTCCTCGAACACCCCGTACCGCAGCTTGGCAAACTCGTGGACAATGAACTTCTCTACAATTGTTCAACGAGCTGACTTGAGATTATTGTATTTTACATACTGTAAATGTATTTTATTTGGCGTGAACAGAAATTTTGTGGAAATCGATTTTTCAAAAAAAAAAAAAATATAGCACAAACATGTATTTAGCTCATCTCTGATAATCATATAAACGCATGCCATTTGACAATGTACTTGACTATATTGGCGGAAACTGTGTTCCGCTTAAAGCGCAAAATATAAAGCTCAGCCAAAAGTACACTGTAATACGTTTGTAGTTACATATTGTGGATACCTGGTGATGACTGCACAAGGGGGTGACTGTTACTGAAGATGTCGGTCAAAAGTTGGGTGTGGAGCCCTTGGTGACCACACCCTGCGTACATTCTGGTGTGAGAAAAGTTCCGTCTGGTGCTCCTAGGCGCCGAGAAGATGATGTCGGCCCCGCTTATAGTCACGGAGGTGGAGGGTTTGTATTCCGGCCGATTGGTCCATGTATTTGGAAGTAGGAAGAAAATCTTCTGGAAGTAGGCTCGATTCCGTGTGGCAGTGTACAGGACTTTGGAGGCTTTAGTAAAGTAGGTCTGGGTACAGAATCAGAGTAAATTTCAATATCAATTGTCTATATATTTCTTTAAAATAAACGTGTATGGAAATAAAAGTGCGATGATAATTATTCAATTCATCAGACACATTCTTTCACATCTATTTCAGTTTTATTTATGCATGCTGTTGGCAATCCTAAACTTTTAAGCAATATATTAATCTCTGAACCTTATTTATTGCTTGCATTATTGACCGCTCTGTTCTTACTGATAAAAATAATTTTTCTTTTGACATGTTTACAATATCATGGTCTATTCTTGCTCCTATGACTGTTACTGATATATCTGATAATTTACCACTTATACATATGGCACGCCAAATTCACAAAAATGAGCTAATCATAGTTTCACAGTCGATAAACTAGTTAAAACGGTTGTAAATTATAGTTTACGGACAGAAAACTATAGTTAACAACGATAATCTATATTTCACATCTGAAAACCATATAGTTAACGCGATTACCTATGTTTCAGAAGCGTAAACTACTAGTATAATTTCGCTGGAAACAACCATTTGCGATTGCAAAACATCGTTTATCTGATAAATATAGTTTTACGATTGTGAAACTATGATTAACAGCCCTTAACTATGCTTTTAAAAACGAATGTAAATTATAGTTAACATATGTGAATCTATATTTTTCAGCAAAATCTATCGTTATGCCTATAAGATTGTTTGCAGATAGATAAACTTAGATTATCATTCGTAAACTAGGCCTATAGTTTACAACTGTTAGATAAAAACTATAGTTAATGGGTCGTTAATTATAGTTATCGAATCGTTAGCTATAGTTTACGGTTCGTAAATCGTTTAGCGTTCGTAAACTATAGTTAACAATCGATAAACCTAGTTTATCATCTGTGAAACTTTATTTAACGCCGTCAATCTTTATTTCACATCTGTAAACTATAGTTAACGCGTATATAATTAACACTGAAAACAACCATTTGCAATTACAAAATATAATTTTTCTGATAATCATAGTTTCAGGATCTTGAAACTATGATTAACAGCTCTTAACTATAGTTAACGAATGTAAATTGTAGTTTACAGATGTGAAGCTATATTTATCAGCAAAATCTGTTGTTAACGTTATTTGCAGACAGATAAACTTAGATTATCATTAGTATACTATATATAGTTTACAACCGTTAAAGATGGTTTTACAGATGAAAACTATAGTTAGCGAATCGTTAACTATGGTTTGCGGTTCGTAAACTATAGTTAACAGTCGATAAACCTAATTATAATTTATCAGATGTGAAACTATGTTTAGCTCATTTTTGTGAATTTTGCGTGCCATAGATACATGTCCTCGTCTTCTACCGATACATCTGACTATTACTTCGACTACTACTAATAAATCTGACTTCCACTGATACACGTACTTATGGTTTCTGCTACTGATACCTTTTATTAACTAATTCATCTTGTTGTCTACACTATTGATACATTTCATTGTCTACTCGGATAAATCGTAATGTCTACCACTGATACATGATTATCTACTATTAAACGTCTGATTGTTTACAACTAATATTAATACATATCATTGTCTACCACTTATATCTGATTGACTACTACTTATACATCTAAATGACTAATACTTATACGCCTGATCGTCTTCAACAGATATATTTAATTGATACATTTTTGTCCGTCGTCCGTACCTTTATTTTCTCAAACAGAGCGGGATTATCCGGGACACTATCATGCACCGCCACCACCAGTAGTTGATATCCATTGTTGGATATCTTCATATGACTCTGACTCTCTAACGCACAGATACTAGTCATAAAGCACAGAAATAATAACAATTTTACCAGCTCCATACTTTCGATAAGTGTTAACACCTAAATGGGTATGAATGAAGTCTGATACTTGTAAGATAAATTATTACGCAACACAATCTTCAAAAATTGTTTTTTGCCTAGATACTGTAAAATTTTGTCAAGTCTGATCAACTGTTTTGCAAATGAACCGATTGGCCACAAAGTTCGACGCTAAAAATAGGATAAACGCAAAGAATATATAACTGATTCTAATAACCTCTTAAAATGTCTTAAAAGTCTGCAGAGAGTAAAGTACCATTGACCCGCACTTGCTTACTGGGCATTGCAATCGATTTGTCTGCAATGGGATATGGTACCCGGCGTTAAAATTTTACCAGGAATATATTATATAAACAGTGCCTGTTTGGGAGGGTAACAGTTGAAATTGATACCGCGAGAAAACCATTGTCAACCGACGCGAAGCGGAGGTTGACACAATGGTTTTTCAATCCGTTGTGTTACCCGTTGCCAAGTGTGTTGCTAACGCTGAGGGTAATAGAACGGATTATTAACTGCGTCTAAACCAATCAGATTTCAGTATTTAACGTGAAAGTATAATAAAGAAACTGTTAGCTATTCAGTATTCAAATAGCGAACAATGCATGTTCTGCGATCGCATAGTAGCAACGCGAAATGTAACAACAATGCAAATTGTATTATCATACTCGAAAACTATTGTCAACCTCCGCTTCGCGTCGGTTGACAATGGTTTTCTCGGGGTGTCAATTTCAACTGGTACCCTCCCAAACAGGCACTATTTATATAATAACCACCGTTATTACATTCGCGTCAAGATCAACGTAAAATGTAATAAGATAGAAAAGTGAATTCAATGTAGCTCAATTTATGCTTTATAATCATTTTAAATTCATAATTCTATAAGGTTAATAACATACACTGCAAGCGGTGAATATGTTGGAAGGTTCAGATCTTAACGATTTATTCCTTAACAATTTAACGTTACTATACAGTGAACTATAACTGACATGTTCATAAAATCAATTATGATATTGACAGGTTCAGCATGATATTTGCAAAAAAGGCCAAATATTTCGGTGCTGCTCGTGTTACATCGCGATTTTGATTGTTATGCCATCAAATTAGCTCGCGTATATGCAAGTCAATTTTTGCAACCAGCGGTCATTATCAAATAATGATGACTCCAGTTTAGTTTTCCAGATATTACTTAGTTTTATAAAATTGATTCTTCAGTTAATATCTTCTATATATTTAAAAGATTAATAATTACAATGAATAATACATGTATTATAATTAGAAATGACAGAACGGTAAAGTGTAAAGAAATTTTTTTTCGTTTAGAAAGGCACACGACATAAGGCATATCCAATAACACATAGTATCTGAAGAAAAAAGCTTATTTCATTTCGCGTTATTACATTTTGCGTTTTTATTACATTTCGCGTTGCCACATCGCTTCAATGTTCAAATTAACCCAAGCATTCTAATAATCATTTTTTACTTTTATTAGACTAGACTTTGACCCGTGCGTGCACGGGTTGAAATTGCATATGATATCGGAAATTTTCGAAATAGATACATCGACATACCGCACGGGCACTGGAAGTTATTGTAAAAATATTGTATGTGCATGTATAAAACATGCACATACAATATATTTACAATAACTTCCAGTGCCCGTGACATACCGTATTGTTGCAATTACATAACCAAGCTTTAGGCCTACAATAATGCTATTAATAATTTCACTACACTCTGCTTAATTAGAACAAGGTTAGCTTTTTAAAAAGCTAAGAAAGTCAGCCAGCGGAATTTTAATTCTTAGGTCAAAAGAATGAATGAAGTGAATACATAATCTATTAAAATACAAGATAAATTTACTTTCCAATCTCACTTAAAGAGTCGGGAAGATATACCCGGACTACGGACTGTGGCTGCAGACGATTCCCATTGACAGTCTTCCGATGCGCAGTTTGACCTAGAAACTGACCAGTTTCATAACTTCTTCGAATTTCTCTACCACGAACTGTCTAATTCTTTCCCAGAATTCCAATTTACGCAAGCGCAATTGAAGTTTCATCCTAACTTAATTAGTCAGCCCGCGGGCTGACTAATAATCTAACTGTGTCTCGGGACAGGCCTTCACCACAGTTAAAGTGCCTCCCATATACCCGTAATGTAGCAAAAAATTGCAGAATCGCTCCGAAACGATTTTGGAGAAAATTAATGAAGCTGAATTGAAAATAACATTCAACTTATTCATAACAAACCATTTTGAGGCTGTAAATACCTTTCATCTGAAAATTGAATTCATATTAATGAAGAATTCAACACTTTTTCACCAACTTTTTTTCACACCATGTTAACATTCGGAACTCTCGGGATTTTTCATATTAAATGCACTGAGTTTGAGTTATTTCCCGTATTTTCTTTGATGAAGAGAATATATAGCAAATTTCCAATGAAAATTTACACGTATTTGTATTTATCCATGCAAATGTGATATTGTGGAAACATGAACTAAAAGAGCCTCCCGTGATTAAGCGTGAATGTAATGCGCATGCGCAAGATTGTAAAATCCAAAAAATCCACGCGATTTCCGGATTTTTTAAAGGAATTTTTGTTGATTATTAATTAGCGAAGCTTGATTGAGGAAAAATAAAAACAAATTGGTAATCTTCAAGTACCAATGATGTTTAAAATATATAAAACAAAAGACAGTACTTCTCCGATTTCTCGGTATTAAAGCCCAAAAATTCGAATCTATTATTTTAATATAGTAGTATAGATTTATAATATGCAGTAGCGTCCTCGCTAGCCAATGGTTTTCGGAGTGGACCGAAAACCCTTGGCTAGCGAAGATGAAGAAGTAAAAATGTTATTTTTTTAAATCGTTCACAAAAATGAGAAGACATATCCCGTACAGCTAGCCTGATAAAATGAGGACAATGCGATTGATAAACACAGCACAATCTAAATAGTATGTTTGATCCGCAGATTTTATCAGGCGAGTGGTTTAATTTAGGAAATACATTTTCACCGTCAGAAGTAACTATACTTTTATATTTACATTTTTCATTGTCTTTGCCATTCTCTCACCAGAGGTCGTGCTACACAAGCTTCGCTTACACCTCTGTCAACGCCCGATGTACAAGATTCTTGTACAAACTTAAACGATGGGCAAAATGTAAATAAAATCTATGTAGTTATTCCTTTTATCTATGAATATGATTATAAATAATTAAATTTAAATCTTTAACGCCTTTATTTATTTTTATTTCAACGTTACTGGGGGAACTATTTTGCGGAGGTAAAAATTAAAATATGATCACATGATCTAGTTTGACAGATGTTTGAAAAATCAGTTTCTGTACGGTACCGATTTATCGATGATTTGACATAAATCAGCAGCAATGTCTTCTCCTGTGATGTTTTTAAACGTGTCCTTAAAGTCTTCGCCCCGTCGATGACTCCCCTTCAATCTGATTGTACAGAAGAAACGAATCAACAATGCCATGTGCTCGCCATGCTTGTTTTGATCATGTGACAGACTATTTTTCCGGCGTTGACAGAGGTGTAAGCGAAACTTGTGTAGCACGACCTCTGGTGAGAGAATGTGTCTTTGCCTGTGGCTACACTATGTATCGAATTTGTTCTACACAGTCCAATAAATTCAAATGACGTATAATTGGAGCGCAAGCGAGGTTTGGTTATTTATATAAAGATAAATAATAAGGAATCATTCTTTGAATAATATAAGGCGATAATTTCGGTCGGGGCGTGATCAAATTTATCATAAAGCCCGGCCGTCCAAAATTATCCCCTCAAAATCCTCAAAGAAGTGTTTCTTATTCCTTTATTAAAAACCCATTACCTGTAAATGTGATCTAGCAAAAAACATAGAAAAAGGAGGTTTGCATAATAAATGTGCCACATGCAATTCATTCATTAAATTTGATTTCTCAAAACATATTTTTAATACTAATACAAAGTACATGGTATTCGGTTAAACAATATTAGTTTAAAAGTGGTTGACATAAATATAAAAATAGTAAACTATCGCGAATATAATCGAGTTTGTATGGAACGTATACTATACTTTAAAGTTCAAACAAAGTCATTTACAACAATGTCCATATTAGCTTCAGGTCTGTAGCTCCTGGTCTGATAAAATTCGGACAGCCGACCTGGGAGCTACAGTTCCGCACGTTTTAAAAGCAAAGTTGCAATTTATGGCGCACAAATTATTGCGCTAGTTTAGTTTGATACACCGATAAAAAAAAAACAACCCAGAACTAACAGACTGGCAGGCAGACGTGTGAAAAACATAATACCCCTTCAACTTATTGTGCGAAATAAAAATACCATGGTCAAACATATATTCTCTACTTTGATATAATATTCAAATGAAACCGCGAAAGTGTTTGCATGTGGGTTTATCCCTTCAACTATTTTTTTTGAATTGGTAAGACAACAAAGAAGTGTCATTAAACATAAAAGTTCCTTTATTAGCAGACTAAATATAAAAATTATGAAGCTATGTATTTCTATAAACATCATACTTGTAAGCGAGGAGCATATTTCCTGCAAGTATATTAAGCACTATGTGATTTAACCTGAAAGTGTGTGGAATTATTTTGTGTCATGTGATGCTACTCTGATAGGCATCAGTTTTCTTCCTTCATTTTCCTTTTCAGGGGTTGGCGTAAAGAGACGGATTTTGCGGGGATACGAATCTGACATCAAACCACTAAATTCAGACTCAAGAAGGACAACTGGTTTTGCTTCAGTTTGAGGGTCACTCGTTGCTTACCAAAAATTAGGGAGAATGCTGTGTGACCTGATGGTTACACCCGTTAAGATGTTAACATTATCAGCTATGGAGAATGTGTTAGTGGACTAGACCCATGTGATTTTGACTCTAAAGTCTAAACATGTATTTGGCACAAATCAAAAAACAAAATTAATATCAAGAAGTCAACTTTAATAAATATAATAAAAAACAGTCATAAGAATAACAAAAACAATTCAATATCACAATTAGTGTATTGTATACTATATAAAAGTAGTCCCAAGTAGGCAAGAAGGATTTCTTAAAAATAAGAAATGATAAAACACAGTCTCTACATAATTTATTAAAACAGAACACCCACCTCTACCAATTATCATCCCAAGGGACAGTTCAGAGAAGTTTTATTTCATCATTGAGGTCAAAGCCAATTTACAACTTTGATGTGGGGGGGGGGATGAAATAAAAAAGACAAGAAAGAATTATAAAACAAGTATGTCTTTAGCGGAAACTACTGATGTGCTAGTGTTATGTTTTGCATTTATCGAGTAACAAATACCAGGTACATGTAATTTCATTTACATTAAAAAAAATCTTTCTTTGATTAGGTTTTTTTGTGTGAAAAAAATGGAGATAAAAAATAAAATGGATAATCCAATAATGAAGTAAATGATTTAGATTAGACCTTTAACAAAACCAAATAGGACAATCTCTCTTTAAAACACAGTCATGAACTCTTCTGTATGAAAAAGCAGATGTATGCAAAATCCTCTATATAGATTTTTAAAAGTTGTCTTGTAAAGATTAATCTGAAGATAACTTGGGATGGTCAGCTTTCACAGTTAAAGCTGCACTGAGCGGACTGCAGTGTTGACTGTGTGGTCTTCAACACGATCTTCTCACTACAGTCACAAGTAGATCACCGGTCCTGGGTCAACCTGAAAATCTTTTTCAAAGGCTGAGATAGAAATCAAGATTGATCATTTCAACAGGTCTCGATATTCACTCTTTCTGTGAAAGGAACTCTTTCTCTCTTCTGGCAAAAGTTTCCGCTACCAACAATGGGAATATCAAAGTGGCTTCCCCATACACCTGCAAAAGATTCATTGTTACTTGGAAGATGATTTGGTATGTCAATGCTTTAATCTCAATTTCAAGTCAATATTCATTTGTTTTGTCAAGACTAGGAATGAATAGACCCCTTCTACTCACCTTGACAGGCTTGGCAGTTTTCTTTATTTTCCCCCAAGATACTGCTTCATCAGGACTTGCTCCAGCATCACTTCCATCAAATTCAGCCGCAGTATTCACAAACACACTGAAGTCAGCACCATTTCTCTGAAAATCATAGAAGATTTGTTTTTTTTATTCATTCATTTTTCAGAATTTTTTAAGGAGGTTGGCTCCTGAAATAATAGTAATGTCAATCATCCGAAAACCACTTGGATATAAAGATGGGGACCTATAATGTTCATTTATTCTATTTGTGACCCATGTCACATACCATTTTTTGGAAATATAGGGCCCCAAACAGAAATAATACCGGTAATTTTCCTGAAAATTTTGCTAAAATTTGAAATAGAAATTGATAATTTGAAGAAATCAAACAAATATTTATAGTTTTAACTATTATTTAGTTATGATTTTAATATAGTATGAAGTTGAACACATGTAGTGACTATAAAAGTAAAATCTAAGTCAAAGTTTAAAAATTCTTGCTTTACTGGTGGCTTCAAAGGGCAGTACATAATGAACACAACAACAGATGTTTCAAAATTTTGGAGAAATCAAATTATAACGCAAATAAAAAAAAATCATACTAATGTCATCTTTCCAAAACTTTGCATACAAATAGACATACATTTAATGTCTCATTTAAAAGTAAAACAAGTAGGGGTCACATCTCAGAAATTCGAGATAAAGCATGAAATAAGCTAATTTAAGGCCAAAATTGGAGTTAATTTTTTCTTAACTTCTATGAAATAAAAGCTAAATATGCCAAACTATATCAATAGAAATATCAAAATATTGTTTAAATATGTTTTTTAAAACATCATAAATATATTGTAATACATAAATTATCTAGAAGTTTGGTCTGCGCTGAAAATAAGGAAGCTAAAGTAACACTACTTTAAAACTAGTGAGTTATGAAAATTGTTCATTTCCTTCTTGAAAACCTTCCGCCACAAAATATAGTCCCTTACTAAACTCTGTAAAAATGTAATTTTTTAAAAACAATTTTATTCAATATAGTTTATTTGGCATTGTTAAATATAAATATACAACTAGAATTAATATGTGATGCAGAATTTTCAGACTAGATGTGACCTAAAATGGCTACCCAAAACCTAAGGAGCGAACCTCTTTAAGCAAATATTTTGCATGTTTTAATATTACAGAGGACCCCGCTTAGTATAATACCTGTTTAATATTATAGTTCGCTTAATATAATAGTTTTTCAAAACACAAAACCATTTCTTAATAAATCATTGTATTTTACATCGGTTATTATAGTAGCTTAAATAGTGGACCCCGCTTAATATAATAGGAAGATCATGCCTGTCAATTGAGTTTCACACCTTTTTCTCGTGCTAGCCCCCATGAGAAGCTTGTATAAACACTCTGACTTCCCAAATCACTTTGAAATTTACCGACTGTGCTAGCCAGATAAGATTAGTCACGCCTCACTGCACGTGGCTTGGGTACATTACCTATGCACCTAACAAGTGACATCGCTGTATTATTGAGGTTTTTAACAGTTATAATAAGTGAATGCCTCATGTTTTTGTAAAAAAAATTATAACAAATGGGACATTTTCATGGCTTAGCATATGGTATATGATGTTTCCATTTGACAATTTGTACTGCAGTGAAGTAGTGACAAAGTCTTTTTTTTAATATGCCTCTATTTTATAGGAAGAATGGGCTAAATAAATCAAAGAAAATAAGAAAATTGTTCATAACTTTGTGGTTTATTTGATTTTTAATGAAAGAAGTTATTAAAAACGAATTGTCTCATGAATGCCTTATTAGATTTAGTCAAAACCGGAAGTACAGGAAGAAAACAAAATGAAAGCATGTCAACTTATCGGAAGCATATTGGTGGATCTTGCAATTTTCCAAGCTTGTAATAGTAAACTTTATTCATGAAATTAACTTTTATGAAGCATTAAAAGTAAAGTTTTAGAAGAAATCATCAATTATTGTGGACATTACATCGTCTAGAAATAGATAGTAATAATACATGACGTGAATAGGCACTTAGCATACTTGTACACATTGAATTTAGCTGGGTACGCTTATTATTATAGTCCGGTTAATATAATAATTTTCCCTGGCAAAATAACTATTATATTAAGCGGGGTCCACTGTATAAAATTTTAAGTTTCTGTTAAAGTTTACTTTAAAAAATAAGGCACAAATTTTCAAAGTTTAAAGAAATTTTGGTGATTTTGATAACATTTCATTTTTCCTGTTACAACAAGTATCTGATTATGACAAGCTTACCATCAGATTGGCGTTACAGATGTGATGTTTGATGACACCCCCTCCCAGAATTATCATTCCCGTGTTGGCAGCATATACTGCCTGACTGTTCACCCGACGGATATCTGAAAATAAAATTGTATTGAACCATTTAGATAATTTATGCTTTATTTTCTGAATTACTATATCTACATGTTTCAATAACTTATACAGTATCAATAACTAATACATGCAATTTCAAATTACAGGGAGAAAATTATTTTCAAATCAAAGAAATAAACATCACGAGTCAAAAATGTTTGAATTTCTCTAACCTTCCACAATGTCCAGCACCAAGCCAGGGTTTTTGAAAGAGTGAAAGTAAATCATATCTCCTATGGATCCATCAGTGAGGGCTGGACAGAATACTGGAATGTTGTTCTGAAAAAAGTGGAGAAAACTGGAAAAATTGAAGAATGTTTATTATTCAAGGTCCTTATAATGACTGTTTTCTGAGGAAGACAATAATCTAAATCTAGTGCATGTATTTTCATACTTGTTTTAATGTTGACTGAAATAATCATTTAACATCACACATTCGTTGTTGGTGGGCTTACCTTGTAGGCCCAGTAGTATACAGACTCAGGGTTGTCAATTTCCTTTCCCAGTCGAGCAATCATCTTGCTTGGAGTCCACAATACACCCTGAATGTAAAGATGTAAAAACAGCCGCTAACAATTTGGATAAAATTCAACCAAACATCAGAAGGCAAACAACACAAAAGCTCAGTATAGCGTATAGTCATAAACATGGGTGATTCTTTTACATATTGTCATCACAGCTTTTGTACTGACTCCTACCATTGTATACAGACATACATTTCTGCTCCAGTTAATTTCTACCCACCTCATTTTTCTGCTCCTCCAACATTTTGTCTAGAATGGGCATCAGCCAATCTTCAAACAGGCAGTAGTTCTCATTTGGCACCAGCAGATTGCCAATCCTGTTTATTCCTCTCTCCCTAAGATCACTTCCTTTCAGAGCAAAGTCCCCCAGGTAGGTTGGAGCCAGACATTTAATAAAGTCTTCTTCTATTCCACCAGCTGTTGAAACAATGCAGTCAACCTATTCAAATAAATTATACAGAAATTTTATAACTGTAAGTCAAATTAAGCAAAAATACCTTTAAAGGTTTAGAAGAAGAATATAATTTTTTTTCTTTAAAATATGTCCATACAAAAGCTCAGTATAGCGTATAATATTATACATCATGTTTTCATACACAAAAGTCTATCATCACTGCTTTTGTATTAGCAAATTGAACTCAAATTTATAAAGCCAACGTTACTGTACACAGGGAAATATTTGCCCCCTTTTGATTTTCGCCCCATTCGCCCTCGTTGTCAGCAGGCGATTTTAAGACTGGGCAAACTCCATTGTCTCATATTATCTCTCTTTAAACACAACTGTTTCTGGGCGAATTTAAGACGGAGCAAAACTGTTTGCAAGTGTAGAAGGGCGAAAATTACATGGGGCGAAAATAACCGTGTATACAGTGGTTTTATGTACTAAAATTACTGAGGAAGTTTCACGTATTTAATTGTGACTATCAGATGTGGAAGTGTTACAAACCATATTGTGCTGAGCCAGGTATCGGAAGGTCTCTCTGATCCCTGAGGAAATCAGGTTAGAAGTGTAACCCAGGAAGATGGTACAATTGGATTTCTCTCTGTTGCAGGGGTTCAGGTTCACCTCATCAATCTTCTCCTCAGGTAGAGGGGTCATCTTGCAATCAATCTGCAACAGATGGTTCAACCCTACACTTGTGGTTCTATTAAGCATATGTTGAAACTTTGTCCAAAATTATTTGCAAAGCATGACAAAGACAGTTATAAGAACTTTAAAATTTAGTTTTTTGTTGATGGTAGGATTCATTAATATTTTAATTTCACTCATTCAAAAAACCTGCAAGTCGTTACAAGAACATTCAACTTAGATATCTATTTTAGGTTGACATGATACAATGGTTTGATTTTGTTTAACCTCAAGAATACATTTTAAGAAAATTAAAAATAAAATTCCGTACCTACCATTTTATTAATCTGTTCCACTGCATGGCCAAAGTTGCTTGCCTGGAAACCTGACCTGGCATAGGACTGCAGTAATTTATGGTAGTTGACTCCATCATTGAAGTCGTAACCTTTTACTGTTCCCACCTCTTCGGGAATTTTCTCACTCTTCACTAGAACTGCATCTGTTGCTAGCTTAGGAGGCTGTTCTTCCATTTAGAACTACTAAAATAGATCAATGAAAAGATGTGATGAATTATCAGCTAAATTGATCTTCACTCATAACCAAGCAAAAATATATATCAGTATTCTATAAAAAGTAGATGCTGGGGCTTAAAATTTGAACATAAAATCAAATTTTCTCTAGAATAAATAACAGAATGGTTCATGTAGTTGTCTTTCTTCACTTAGCTCACCTAAATATACATGTACAGTAATGGTCTGTTTTCCTGAACTCAATTTTTGTGAATACCCAGTACATATCATTTTCTAATAATTAAACCATGTATTGTAACTACTCTTCCATATCAAAATTGTCTGCTTGAATATCATCCACACAAGTAAATGACCCAATATAACTTATTATGGGTTATAATAAATATACACAAGTAATTCTGGTCTGAGCAATATCAGGTGTACTTGTTAATACCGATTACCTCTCTCCAACACCTCCCCCGGGGATGACTGATCAATACTCAAACTTCTTGTATGTCATAAACAATTAGTTATCCTATCCAGCACAGACAACAACTCCGATAAACCCAGCACATTAACTCTCCATGTATCTTTTTCAAACATTAGACTTGTGCACTTGTATGCAGAATTTTATATAAACCTGATATTAAAGTGGGATTAACTTGTGTTATCAATTATCATCATGACACTACAGCCAAGAGGAAAAAATAGTTCAAGACCTGGTAAGTCTGTCTACAATGTGTATATTAAATGATCAAAAGTCAGTTGAGGACAAACGATCACTAATGGATATTTTCTTACATCAGTATAGTTAATCTATATGTGCTGCAAATCATATTGTTTAAACAAATTAATTATTAAGGCTTTCTGCATTGCCTTGTAATACAATGTATTTTTGTTAAAAAGATAAATCTGATGCATGCGCGGATCCAGAAAATTTTTCCAGGGGGGGTCCGAGGGATAATTGTGTTTGCCAGGGGGGTCCGAGGCATATTTTCGATAAATTTACTATGTAAATTTAATAAATTTTCATTTTCCAGGGGGGGTCGGGACCCCCCCGACCCCCCCTCTAGATCCGCGCATGTGATGAGTTTTATTTAAATCTTTAAATTAGATTTCATGAATAAAACAATCTGACTATACAACTGCAGTGGACTGCTCCATATTTTTACTACAGAATTTGAGGATACTCAAAAAGAATTTTTTGAAACTTACAAATTTCTCAAAATCTCCACCTTAATGCTTTTGTGATGCCTGCAATGCAATCCCAATTCTCTATAGATTTTAATTCATATTTATAGCATTGTCTTTAAACTAGATAAAATGGTGGCATTTCAGAACACAAATCTTGCAAGTCTTTTATTCACTGTTATACAGAGTGGGTTCAAAATAATACCAATGCTTAAAAATGGTAAGGTTTATTTCAATATATGGTAATATTTATTAAATTAGGCAATCAGCATTCCTATTACAGTGAGTCCACTTAATTTGATGGCAGTTAATATGAAATGTCACTTATTCTGATATACATGCAATATTGACATTTCTATAATATTCCTTAATAATTTTTTTCTGAAATTGTACTTTCCCCATTTATTACAATCTGACTATATAGCATGACATTTTACTGTAAAAAGGAAGAATAGAAGTATGTAGTGTATATATTTTCAGCTTTTGACATACCGTACATCTGTAAATTGAGGTCAATTATATGTTTCTGTAATTATTTTTAGATTCTAAAAAAATAATGCCATATTGTTTATTTTTTAATACAGTATCAATTCTTTTGAGATGGAAACACTGATTATTGACGACTTCCTGGATGCATCAATTTGATTTTAACCTTTATTTATATAAAAACCCAAGAGCAAAACTGTTGCATAATTTTTTGGGGGGAAATTACTGTACATGTATTACTTTTGGCTGTGTAATCTTTTTAGCGTTTTTGGTGAAAAGCTGCATGTACATTGCTAAATACCATTTATATATTAAGGTAAGGTTTGCGGTTACAGGGAGATAACTCACACATTTTCATTGTGACGTAACACCAACTACCCTTTATTTCAGCTATGACGTCAAAATTTATATGACGTCATAAGTGATTTCAGGTTTTTTTTAATTTCGCGGGGTTTTGTAGTTTCAATGAAAGAATAACAGGACACAAGTATTTTATCAATTTCCACAAAAATGAAGTCCGCATCATATGGTGTTGAATAGTGTTTTAGGAACATCAGATTACACATATCCTAAGATACATTTTTCCTGAAATCGGTGGACCTGAAAAGGTTTCAAATAAGATGTTTTCGTTTACATAATGGTAGTCCAAAATTAAGATTTTTGTTGTATTTTATTCTATTTTTAGATAGTTCATTAGAAATTAATTAAAATGAATCATGATATAAATAGTGACATTATTTTCGAACATTTTGAGCATAAATAACCCCCAAAATAGTCACATATAAATTGTACATTTTTTCACTAAATTGTTAACATTTCATCAACATGAAAATTGAAAATCATGCACTTTGACCTTTTGTAGTTATAAAACGGGACAGGCAATATCATTTGAATTTCATGAGTAAAAAGACTTTAGTGTAGTGAACAAAACGGTATGTAACTTTGGTACAATTCCTAAAAAATGCAAGCCACAAACCTTACCTTAATAATAATAGACACATTTGGTAATACACTAATTCAAATCCACGCTTTTTGAAAAACCATCTTCATCTAAATACATGTATAATACGTTTAAAGTATTTATTATTAACAGATGCCAAATTTCCTTGAGTTATGGGTTGAAATGATGCACATTTTCTTCTGATAAGCAAAGTGAACAAAATTATATCAGGTCCAGTACAAGTTCTTGATTTAGCAATTAAGTTTGAACTACCTTTATCAAGCTGTTCAGAATAGCTTGATTTTAATTATTTTGTCCTACTTTTTTCTTAAATGCGTTCATTTTTCAGAAGGTATAAAATGTTAAACAAAGTGCAGTAATAATTTTCAACTCTGAACAGTTCTGTAAACAATGCAAGTAGTGATGAAACGATTGTCGCCGATGATCGATCCGAGACCCACAATCCTACTAATCGATTTCAAAATAAAAATCACCAACATCGCTAACCATAAAAAAAAAAAAGAAACTCAGATTTTGGTTAGTTTTGGTTCAGATTTTATTTTCTGCATGTCAGGCCTGATCTATAAACAATAAAAACTAAATGGCAGTAGTTGATGGCGTGAATGGTAACAGTAACAATATTCAGAGAAATAAAGGAGATCGGGTTATTTATTCACTCTCAGGTGTTTCAATGTCAAATATCTGAGAGTTTATTATATTTTACAAATTAAAAAGAAACACTCTTAGAAAATCATTTCATCATTTTATTTTTACAATATTTCAAATCAATACTCAGCTATGTTAAGGGCGTCCATAAAATAATAGCGGTATTTATCACATAAAATATTAGCCTTTGAATAATCTTGATTTTTATATTCCAAAAAATTGTTACACAAAGTAATTTTTTATCAATATACATATTAGATAATTCTCTATCGCATGATCAATTTTTGAGTCTCTTGGGGATACCCTGTCACGTGATACTGCTAAAAATAGATGAACCAGGAATAATACGAAAAAATGCATAGTGCAAGGGCTTAACATTAACAAAAATAATTATTTCTGTTTCTAACTTGTAAAATGAACATCTAAAATTTCGAAAAGTGCTGGGAGCTTGAAATATTCAAGTAAGAACAATTATTAAATTCAATATAAACAGTGGATGAACAGAAATTTGCAGGGAGTTCCCACAATTAATGCTTATTTATGTGAAATGCGTAGCGATTTCATGTAGCTCCCAGCACTTTTTCATATAATTGGGATATAATGGTAACACATGTAAAATTTCAATATATTTGATAAAGTGTATGCCCTTGCACTACTGCATTTTATCTGACACATTTCACTTTCGGCGTCATTTGCTTGAAATTCAAACGCAACACTGACTAAGATCATGATTTTAATTTTCGTTCATAAAATAATTACACGCTGTGAATTTCATTTAAATAATGTTAGAATTTTGTCTTGTTCACACCAGTCATCATTACCAAATTGTTGAAATTGGGAACATTAATTCATCTGTTGCCCTCTAATAACGATATAAGGGGGGTGGGGGGGGGGGGTGGTGGTTTAAGTGTATAAGTTTGTAATTTACACATTTATGTTTTATAATGGTTTATGTTACTCTGCTGCTAAAACTAAGAAATAACTTTAATATATGATCAGGGTTACTTGTAATTATAGTTAATATTTTTTGTAATAATTAAAGAAAGCAACAAAAATCAATCTTTATCTATAGAATTTATTATAATAACCAACTTGACAAATGCAATGTACTATATAGAGATTGCTTTTTGATCTGTAACAAACTGTTCAACAAAACTAGTGTTTTCTGATTTTCAGTATTATTCAGTCATGATGTGGAATCTATGTCAATTGACCATATTCTTTCACACTACATGTACTTCTCCTCTTGTCTTTTTGATGTACATTGTAAGGAGGCAGTGCAATTGATAAGAAAACCAATGCCTGAAATTATGAATATTTATCAATTTCAAATTTAATTTCAATAGATATTAATGAAAGATATTATGATAGGTTACAATATAGTTATGTGATTAAAAAAAACCCAGACCAAATATACATGAAGTTAGTGGGTAAAAGAAATATTTATAGAGTACCTACTTTTTTATCAACACCCCAACAAAGTGTCTCCAGTGGACCATTTACTGCTTTAATAACCCTGAAATTGAATAATGTGTAAACTATTGTGTTGAAGATAACATGAAAATGGAAAATTTCTTTATCACTGTGCATACTAATGGCAGTTTTAATTTCATTAATATTCTAACAGGCATAATCAAATATTTATTTTTTTAAATGTTTGGAAAATCAGTTCAACACTGTAATTTTGTTTATTCAAACATGTAATCTTACTGATAAAAAAAGCTAAATGAAATAACACATTTCGATTTACATAAACAACAATACAATCTTGTCTATATTCAATCCAGATTCTCACAGTAATATTTGTAGTGCTAATACAGTGTTTGGACTTTCCATTGTTTACATTTTCTTTGAACACGGAGGAAATGCGAACTAATGTTATTGCGATATAAGAGACCAGTAAAAAGCTACAATGAGCCTCAATACTCTTAATGATCAAAATTAGCGAATCGCGGAACATTTCTTTTGCCTGATCGAGTCACCAAACTAATGTTTAAACACAATATTACATGAAAAACAAATGTAAACAAGTAAACAACATCGAAGCCGAGGAATTTCCCTTCGTTTCTGTTTCATCCTACAGTATTAGACAATATAAAACAATATATAGGGAAAGTACAGATAAATCCTACCTTGTTCAGTTGAATCCTCTACCGATTTCCGTCTAGGCTGGTTGTAAATGGGTTAAATTCTCAGATATATCACTGAAGTCCACATGTTTATTCTGATCACAGCTGCAAGCGCCGATGTGACGTAGTCAACCTCGACACGTCATCAGACGACTTAGGAATTTCATAATTTCGCAAGATATAAAGAATAGTTGAAGTTTTTATTTCAGTACATCTTTCTTGATACAATCAAACCCAATAATTAATCATATTCATTTTGGTAGATGTTTGTTAATTACCGAAATACAATATCTCGTAAAATCTCATGAATAAGGGGCGGGGCATATGCAAATTTTCCTAAATCACACGTGCTAGAATTCTGATACCTTCCTTAACATAGCTGAGTAGAAAAAACTATACAGGTACATGTAGCCACATATACTTAAAAAGTACCTCTCTCTCTCTCTCTCTCTCTCTCTTAAAAGGTCTGACTATCCCTTTTAATACAATTAGAAGCATCAAAGATATTAGAATGTATATCAGTTATTTACATTATTATATAATTTTCGCAAATATAGGGTAAGCGGCTTAAGAATTTACATCCGCAATCTGAAATATACAGGTTGTTATATTTATGGTTTAAAATTTTATTTCAATGAATTTATTTTCACTTTTATGTAGTCATAATTGATTTTTAATTTTGTTTAATTTTGTTTCGTTGGTTTTGTATGGTTTCGATTCGATTTTTGGTTTCGTTTCGATTGGTTTCGTTTCGGACTTTATAGGTACCGTAATATCGCGTGTTATGCAAGATGTATAAATGTAGACTAAACTTATTTTGTCAGAAATACCTTATTCTTAATTTTATTTCCATGTACATTGTATTAGAATATTTATTCACCCAGACCACTGTTTCTTACATCAAACAAGTTCTCACCAGTGTATTCGCATTACATAACCAGCCACCTGTTGACTGGTCGAGTGGTCAATGTTTATTAAACAATTTCTGGTGAAGCATGCACCTGTCTCGTGTCAGACTTCACAGGTTATTTGAGTGCAGGAAGATTATCAATAATTATGATTTGATTTAACTTTTTTACTTTGAGTCCTGTTATGCAGTTTAACGTTATTGCTTTCTTGAATACACTGGGCATTAAAACGTTCTTTCAACTTGTGAATATCAATGTCTATGTAGACTGCAATTAATGCATCAGTGACATTTAAAGTAGGGCATCTTTCATCATTTGGCTGATTTATACAAAGGCTGGGAGATCACGTGACTTTTGATAGCACGAAATGACAAGGGAGCGTTGTGGATCAGAAACCCTTGGTTAGCGAAGATGGGGACAGAGTATCTAGCTAAATCAAGAGATTGTGCTGAACGTATAAATTGGGCAGGTCCAGTACAATCTCCAGATTTAGCTATATAGCTTGAATAAGCTAAATAGCTTTATGAAGCTATGCAGAGTAGCTTTATTTAGCTATTTTGTCGTACATTTTTCTTAAATGTGTAATTTTTTCAGTATGTATAAAAAATCGCACTTAAGTGCAGTGATAGTTTTCAACTTTGAACTGTTCTGTAAACAATGCATCTAAAGATTACTCATGACTTTGTGTCTCCTTAAGAGACTTTGCACTTAAAGTTCTAAAAGTTTTGGGGCAATTAATTCATGACCACACAGTTACTTCTTAAATGAAATATAAAGGAGGTCAGTTATGGTAAACAAGATAATTGATTGGTAATAATTCAGCACAATGAGAAGAAATCATACTTATCCATGCCTCATTGCACACAAAGTAGTGGACAGTTACCCAAACAATGGAAATATATTGTTTGCTTAAAAGTGTTCAAAAGCTGCAATGTTAAAACTATCTTTAATTAGGGTTAAGTTTTTGATGGTCAATGTTGCAAATATGATAAGCAAGTTAATTGCGATTTTTTGTCTATTTCTTATAATAATTATTTTCTTCAAAAACTGAATATAAATAGCTTTATCAAGCTATTTTGAATAGCTTAATAAAGCTATATAGCTTTTTCAAGCTATATAGCTAAATCAAGAGATTGTACTGGACCTGTTGGGATCACATAGGTGATCGACAATCAATATTACAGTAAAACCACCAACTGGGCTATACTAAACCCGAACGTCATCCTTATGTTGCCAATATTTCAATCATGCATGATCTATGATGATTTATTTTCTTAAAAGCAAATAATGCTATGTTTATCAAGCTTACATGTGTGTGCGAAATTAACAAAATGCATGGTTGAATAGACACCCCCTGGTTGAATAGCTAAAGAGCTATAGTAGGTTAACTTCAAAATTAACAAGTTCACCGCATAAAATATTACTTACTGAAAGTACCTCTTTCTAATGTCTAAGGGTAATTCAACATCATCGTTCTCGGTCTGTGGCGGAATATTGCACAAACTGGAGAAACACGTTTTCTTGTTCAAGCGCACGATTAACTGAGATCAAACTCTCTAAATCAATCCTCATTTTTCAATTCGTTTATTCTTTTTATGAGTAGAATCAATCTAAACTAAGTAACAAACATTATTTGTAATCTTATTTCAAACTGATGTAGATTTTATCAATTTTTTTCTCTCTAATCGATGTTGTAAGTGACCATTTACTTTCTCTTTGGATTGGAGAGTGTTGGCGATGCTACCACAACAAAATGTCGACAAGTGATGTTAGCCTTCCAGTTTTGGATGAAAACGAGAAGAAAATAGTAAATGAATTCTGTCATCTGTTAGAAAAGTCAAAGCAATTATTCAATGGATTAAGGTATGTGCATTTGCAATAAAAATGCTTGAAATTTAAGACAAATAAATTATGCTAATGATCTCCCTATAGAGTTCTTACAATGAGTTCGAATTTCCTCTGTTGTTCTTTACAATTTTAATAAAGTCTGGGTTTTTTTACACAAATTAAGATATTTTATAGACGAATGATCTATGGTGATTTTTTTTTAAAAGCAAATAATGCTATGTTTATCAAGCATACATGTAATACAGTGTGCAAAATTAACAAAATGCTTGAAATAGCCAACAGGACTATCCCACTTAGATATGGGTATTCTCCACAAGTATCAAGAACAAATTTTGTCCTTTCCATTATTTATCTTGTGCTTTTTAACAACGCTTTCTGAGGTTAAATATTTCAACATGGCAGATGTACACAAACAGTTAGATTTGTGTAAATATAGTTACACAATACAAAAGATGTTCAAAATTCACTTAAATGTTGAAATTAATAGTGAAGCGAGCTCTAAGAACCAGTGCGTGCGGGAAAAAGAACGAGCTAAACCTAGAGATTCATCAAGAAAATTTTTTTGTCTACGTCCCATACACAGGCACCTGACGTTATATATTTTTCTCATAATAAAAATAAATACCCTATATCTAATAATACACAAGGTACCCATCCCCGCCATCTTGGATTTATTTCAAACTGTCACATCAGCTGAAAGTTTTGCTTGAAACTCATTGGTAAAATTATTTTGCGATCCTCTCCGTCTTCCGATCGGTCATTCAACATCTAAGCTTACAACCAATTCATCCAAAACAGTGCATTACAACTGTCATTAATAAAAATCACCCCTCGATCTGCATCTACTGCCTAAAATATGCGACAAAAGGCTAAAGGGTGGACGGAAGTTGACATAAATTGCATCATACTTTGGGTATAATCCCTTCCAAATATAGCACTGATAAGAATATTTAAAAGGCGTCTTTTTTGAATTCGATCAACATACAAGTTAAAACTAAGAAAAGGGATACTAGAAACAGTCAATTATAACTTTTGTTACACAAAGTTTATATAAACATGTTTATAAATGCATATCTTTTGAAATATTGAAACAAACACACGGTGCAGGGAAATCTCATTTACATATAGGTGACAACTTCCATCCACCTTTTAGCCTTTTGTCGCATATTTTAGGCAGTAGATGCAGATCGAGGAAATTTGATCAAATTAAACACAAATTTCATTTTACAGACTGATCAATTTTCTCCAAAAGTAAAGAACGGTTTTAGGGGAAGCAAGTCGATGTATTTTGTAAGAATTTTTTTAAACTTAGAAATATTATACAATTCTCTCTCACACACTCTCTCTCTCTCTCTCTCTCTCTCTCTCTCTCTCTCTCTCTCTTCCCCTCTCTCTCTCTCTCTCTCTCTCTCTCTCTCTCTCTCTCTTAAAAAAATTCCTTGATGTTAGTTGATAACTGTCGAAATATCACTATAAGTTGAAATGATGCAAAGTATGTGTTGCTGGGCTCGCCACAATGGTAGCACCGTAAAACATATTAACAATATTGAACAAAGTCTAGAAAAGTTGGCCGCAAAATTATTAATTCAAATTTTATTTTTATTTCAATTCAATAATAAAAAAAATGAAAAGATATTTTGTTAAACCTCTATTACACACGACCGCCAAAAATTGTGAGACAACTCTTTCGCTTTCTATTCAGATCGGCGTAGCCCTATGCGATATGAGATAGATTCGGACTATCAGACAGCCGTTAATTTCGCACACTGGTAATAAGTTGAGGACCTCAAAACTGTACTGGTCTCAGCAGATCCAGTACAATCTCTTGATTTTGTTACCGTATGTAGCTTGAATAAGATATATAGCTTTGTAAAGCTATTCAGAATAGCTTCAAAGTTCTAAAAGTTTAAGGGCAATTGATTCATGACCACACTGTCCACACAGTTACTTGAATGAAATATAAAGGAGGTCAGTTATGGTAAACAAAGTAATTGATTGGTAATAATTCAGCACAATTGTAAAGAAATCATACTTATCCATGCCTCACTGCACACAAGGTGGTGGACAGTTACCCAAACAATGTATTATTTGCTCAAAAGTGTTCAAAAGCTGCAATGTTAAAACTATTTTTGATTAGGGTTGCTTTTAGAATGATCCATGGTTTAAATATGAGTGGTTATATACTTGTGATTTTTGTATATTTCTTATACCTTATTTTTTGGACAATAAGAAAATATTTTTTTTCTCCGAGGCTCTTGCTTGGCCTTTCTGCAGAATAGACTTGTTTAAGGATTTTTGAAAAAAATGGAGGGTCACTGGGTGCTTTTATGCTTTTTGAAATAGCAGTGGGGTTACCCATTTTAAATCCTGTTGTTACATCAATTGTTGGTGTTTTTACGAGTACATGTAATTCAATGATAGCAATATATTCAGAAGTTTTTTTATTCAAAGAATACCCTTTTATTCTATGTATGAAAGTTGAAACTATAGGAAACTATCATAGCTTATAGTCTGTCCCAAGATATTTTTGCCGCATACTTTCTTAAATTATTCGATATTTAAAAATACCTCTTGGTTCAGACGATGTTCATTCAATAGTATGAAAAAATCCCAAGATTTCCCCTTTGAAACGCCCCCTCTAGCTTGTCGGGTATCAATACACGGCTAAAAATAAAAAGCCTACGGGGTTTTTCCATTGCTAAGGAGATGAAGACGCCCGGATGATAACGTTAAAAATGATACCAAAAAAAACATGTGTTAACATTAATTTTTTATGTAATATTCTAGGTTGTTGGTTGGTTTTTTTTTTTCGTTTCATCAATGTATAATTACTCAAGTTGGAAAAAAACCACATGTTGGGTAACTCTGCGACAAACACCAGTACCTAATCTTTAAAGCTAAACTTCTGTTAAACAGAGTTTAAGAAATAAGATAATGTAATTAGAGACATTTTTGGTTTTTTGAAGATGCTTTATTAAATTTTTAAAGTTTTATTTTGCTTTATTAAACTTTAAGCTATCTTATCAGCAAAGACATGAATGTGACCCAGTTGTTCGTGATATAGGCCTAGTACACAATGAACAAGTTTAACACATTTATTTGCTGAAATAAAGATGAAGTTTGAATAATATTTGCCCCAAAAAATGTGCAAAGTATGTGGCAGTTGTTAAATCCAAGATGTGTTAAATGTTATGAAAAACGTTTTGTCTAGATTGCAAAGATCGGTTGTCATGTTACCAAAGTGAAAAGACTTTTATATGCTAAATTTTATCATATCCAAAACCCTATTGTGAACATGATTTTGATGGGCAGTGTACAGTATTTTCACCAAATATTCAGTATTTTCGTGGCTTCTGTATTGGCCAAAGACCAATTCAAAACAAAGTACCATTTCTCACCAGTGCATTGTTACATCTCAGTTTTCATATAAATTTTAAGTGTTGATAAAATGACCTAACAATGCACTGGTGAAAAATGGTACTTGGCAAGAATTGGTCTTAGCAGGTCCAGTACAATCTCTTGAATTAAGCTATTCAGAATAGCTTGACAAAGCTATTTATATGCATTTTTTCACAAAAATGTTAATTATCGTATTTTTTGGGGCATATGTCGATGCGAGGCATAGGCCAAATCGTACTCCTCGGAGTGGTTCTTTCAAACAAAAGCTGTTCAGTTTGTATTATGTAGTTAAATGCATTACTGGGTCACATTCATGTCTTTGTTTCTCAAGTAGATACAAATATGTAGGTGGATTGATGAGTTCTTTGCTGATAAGAGAGCTTAAAGTTTAAAACAAAAAGCATCTTCAAAAAACCAAAAATGTCTGTAATGCATTTAACTACATAATTAAAACTTAACAGCTTTTCTTTGAAAGAACCACTCTGAGGAGTACATCTTGTACTTTGATTCTAAATAGGCAGAGCATGCTAATGATTTGTGAGCTATTATGAGAGCAATTATGCATTAAATATATGCAACAGTTAGCTGTAGTAAGACACTTCTAATTATTTTAAAATTCATTTGAGCTGTTAATTGATATTTTGAATTTGTTTTAAACAGAAAAGTGATTTGAAGATAATGGTTTAGGATATGGCATCTGTTATAGTCTCTCATTTGTGGTCTAGCATCAATGTGACTTAGCTGTAGCTGAAAATCATGTAAATGCTGTAATATAACATTTAATCTGATTGACAGTTGTTGTGATCAATATGTTTGACAATGTGTTAATATCTGATATCCATTGTGTCTGATTTTATTGCAGGGATCTCCCTCAATATGGACACAAACAATGGCAGTCCTACTTTGGTAGAACTTTTGATGTGTATACAAAACTTTGGAAATTTCAACAACAGCATCGGTACTAGTTTTTAATCATTATACATATATCATCAATGGTTTTGTATTGTTATTTATTTTGAGCTATTTAGCTGTTATGTTTGAAAATAAGTAAATTTGCTTATCAAACTTTGTTTTCCTCAGTTTATCTCCGAAAAGATTACTGTAAACCAACTTTTATTCGCGTGCAAGAAATTTTTTGTGAAAGCCTCGTCTTTGCGAATATTTCTCGCTGCGAACCAGTCTGTCATATGGTTGTTATAACAATATATGAGTTTGGATAAGGCTTGGTCTTGAACATTAGTCGTTGCGAACCAGTTTATTGGATGAAAATTGCGAAATAAAGTCGCCGTGAATAAAAATTGGGTTACAGTGTAATCCTAACTTTGGTTTTATAGCTCAACTTTTGGAACTATAATGACAACTCAATTTAAGGAAAGGCATTTATAATTAAAAAATTGTGTATCATAAACTGCTAGTTTATGATAGGAGGAAAACAGGAAATATGGCATAGACTGACTTGGGTAACTTTCATGTTGTACATGATTTCTGAGTAATAACATGCATCAAACTGCATTGACTTGATTCTGACAGAACTACATGTATTTGTTCATAATGGTAAGGATTTTATTTAAAAGATATATGAAATAAAAATTGAATGCAGTAGCTGGAATTTTTTTTGATTTACATGTAATTTCAGACAAGTTTTAGACTCAAAGTATGGTTTAAAGAGATGGCAGATTGGAGAAGTAGCTTCCAAAATTGGACAACTTTATTACCATTACTAGTAAGTCAAAATGGAAAAAAAAAAGATATATTATTTATTTTGATGTATTGTACAACCTTGCACTAAAATTTTTAATGTGAGATTTAGAAAAAGATGGTGTTCCTTTTGATTGAACTGAAGTAAAACAAGCAGGCAGATATTAGTTTTAGTACCAATCCATTTTCATTGAAAATTTGCATTATGACATTTGGTATATGTGCTTGCATTTATAAAAATTCCAAAGGGATTTTATTGAGTGCATTGTAGACTGTTGATCAGGATAGTTACAGTGCTATTTATGTTGATAGAGGGCATTTGCTGTTAAGTGTGTTAATAATCAATAATTAGTTGTCCATTATCAATCCAAATATCATTACTGCAAATTTGGGTGATTGTTAGTCAGCCCGCGGGCTGACTAATTAAGTTAGGATGAAACTTCAATTGCGCTTGCGTAAATTGGAATTCTGGGAAGGAATTAGACAGTTCGTGGTAGAGAAATTCGAAGAAGTTATGAAACTGGTCAGTTTCTAGGTCAAACTGCGCATCGGAAGACTGTCAATGGGAATCGTCTGCAGCCCGCGTATATCTTCCCGACTCTTTTAGTGAGATTGGAAAGTAAATATATTCATAGTGGTTTGCGACGAGACCATGAAATTCAGAGAGCTATGTTTGCAAATTACAACTTTAAGTATTAAGTAGGTATGCAGTCATACATTGCATGTACATCGCTACACGCTTATCTCCTCGCCTACATGTACAGCCATAAAAATAAGGGTGCAAACTAAATATGTACCCGCGTATTATTATTGTTTTGGAAATATTTATCTTGTATTTTAATAGATTGTGTATTCTCTTTTGACCTAAGAATTAAAATTCCGCGGGCTGACTTTCTTAGCTTTTTAAAAAGCTAACCTTGTCCAAAGTATTGTGTTTCCAGCATGCTCTCAAAATTGTATTGATAAGTCCATGAGGCCATAAATTTCTTTACATATAATTTAACTTTCCCACCCTCTCCACCCTAAATCAAATTTAGAGGAGTATATTGGATTCACCATGCCTATTTGTTTGTCCATCAATCTGCCTGTCCACTAATCTGACTCTGCATCTGACTTTCTTGTTTTCTCAATAACTTTTTATGAAAAGAAAAAATCAAACACTCATACTTGGCACAGAGGATATGTCATGCTCCAGGACCTGAGGTCATTGACCAAGGTCAAGGTCAAATGATCAATTTGGCACTTTTCCCAAAGAGGCCCCATGGGGGTATTAGTTATTTTTTAACAGTTTTAGTTAGTATTTGTAAGAGAGATTCCCTCTTCCCCTCTTGTACAAGTATCTTAATGTTCATTGATCTTGTCTTGATCATAGTTCCTCAATTTTTCTAAAATATTGGGATTACTTACACCATAAATTTTTAATTTGCTGAACTGAATGGTATACACAGTTTACAAATGACTGAATTATTGTGTTTAATATTGATTTGAATTCATGTGCAAGTATTGACTATGCACTGTAGCATTCTATTTATATATGGTACATAAATATTTAGCCACATATGCTCTTAACTAAGGCCAGATAGTTACATTTTGAGATGAAAAGTCTATCATATCTGTAAATGGATATGACTGTTTTTACACTAGTAAAAAATACATCTGGCAAGGATCAAAGAAGCCTTGTGCTGACATATTTAATTCCATGACATCTGATCCATGCAATCTGCAAGAGTCTTTCATGAAGTGTTAAAGGTTTCGCTCTCTCTGTAAATTAACACTCTGTGTGTACTTCAAACAAAGATGTGGGTCCACTGAGAGTTTCAGTATCTAAAGTACAGATCGCTTTGTTATTGAAATTTAACACACCTGTAACTAGCTGATTCTCTACCAAAAGTAGCTGATATGTATACCGGTATGTATAAGGGGTTGTATGTTAGAGTTATCCTTCATATGGTATGCAAATTGGTTTAGAAAGGGGAAGGCTGTCAAACATAATTAGGGCCCGCTCTGCGAGCACCCTATAGGTTCGTCCGTCTGTCCAAGATCTCTTGTCCGGAGCATATCTTCTTTCCTCTTGGCCCAATCTGGCTCGTACTTCACCCACAGAGTGCCTTTGGGTAAAGGATGTGCAGTGACCTAGAACAATGTTTCTAGGTCGAAGCTGAAGGTCATAGTAGAATTATATGAAAAATCCTTGTCCAAGCATATCATCTCTCCCCTTGGTCCAATCTGGCTCAAACTTCACTCACAGAGTGCCTATGGTCAAAGGGTGTGCAGTGACATTGAATGTAGTTTGTATGTTAAGAGTCAAGGTCGTATTGGATCATGCAAAAATTCTTTTTTTTTCAGAGCATATATACTCTCCACTTGGCCCTATTTGGCTCCTACTTCACATTAACAGCGCTTTTGGGTAAATGGGTTAATGGTGTGCATGCAGTGACTTTATGATTTGAACCAAGTCAATGTGAAGGTCATAGCAGATCTCTTTATAATCAGTTTTAGACCGTAAATTATTTCCCATTTGCTTAATCTTGCTCAGGTTGAACAAAAATGCCTGTATGTAAGGGATAATGAGATTGAATTAAAAGTTTTATGCCAGCTGGAAAATTTCTAAGTTATAGGTCAAGGTCAAAGAAAAATTCTCTGAAATGCTTTTAATCCTATTGTCCATTATTTAAGCGGGGCCCTTTGACATGGTCATCATCTCAATGTTGTCTAGTTTGACTTAAAAATCAGATTTTCACAATTATCTTGATAATTTACATGTATTTTCATCATCAAACTGATGTCCCCATTTGGAAAAAATAATGGTTCTATGTGTTTTTATTTAAATTTCATAAAGATCAATGGATGTACCGGTACCCAAAAAGCTAAGGTTCAGTGGATACCTATATGGGTATAGTCCACTAATGCATTTTCCATAGGCGGTTATGTTAACGTTCGGGTTCATAGCTCCGGCCCTAATTTTCATTCAGCAACGAGGCTCCTCTTGAATGAAAGCTCATCAAATTGTCTCTCTACTGTTAAAATTTCGTGTTGTGAAGTCAGATTCGTTTACTGGCAAAATGCGTCTGTATTGAAAAACTCTGAAAATGAAAGTAAAAGTAGGGATTTTTACAGCTTTGGAAAGGGTGTACATCAAACAATTTCAATTCTCTCCTTCAAATGATAATTGAATTATGACACTTGCTTTTAAAATTGCAAATCCTCTTTTCTGACACGTGTCAAGCATTCTGATATAAAATGTCCCAATAAATGTATATACACTCTGCAAGTATAGGAACTATTTTGTTTAAAGGCACTACTTTGTTGTACTACCGATTCTAAAAATAGTTATAGGTGTCATAATAGTATTTCACTGAAGGTTCACGTCAAAACATGGCTGAGGCAAAATAATTCCCGAATTTCCCTTTGAATTTGGGGCATTTCCGCACGCATCAGGAGCTGATTTTTTTATGAGATGAAAAACAATGTGTAAGAGGTCTAAGTTAGACCTCTTACACATTGTTTTTCATCTCGCATTATTACAAAACTGGGATAGTTAGACCGTCTAACTATCCCAGTTTTGTAATAATGCGAGGTCATTTGAATTTTTGATGCGGGTTTTTTCCGGAGGGGGGTGAAAAGGCCCGGGCTTGATTTTCAAGCACATGTGTAACTTCGAGGTAAACAAAGTCTCACGCCTTGCTGGATGCACATGTGTATTTTGCTAGAAAATTGTAAATGAAGCGTTGTTTAAAAAGATGTCAAGAGGATTTTTTCCAGAAGTTCATTTTGAATTTTTAATCTGTATCTAAAGTTGTGCAATTTTGGTAAGAATACATAGTAAAATTTAATACTGAAGTGCAACCTGCAGGGATATACCCATATACATGTATAAGAATTTAGTGTAAATACTTGTAAAGAACAAAGTACGGTTGTTACCTATATCGGCCTAGTAAATTTGCAAAAAATAAACGCCGACATCATCAGCTCTGTAGTGCTCATTTATTTTCTACACATTTGGGTCTATCAAAATACGGTATTAAAATGGCGCCAAAACGTCACACATATACTACGTAGATTCCAAAACCTTACCATGTACTAATATTTTCTCTAAATATCGCAGTTTTTCGGAATTTGTTCACAGTTTTCACTATGGTCGCAACGAACGCGATTCATGAAACTTATAAATGTTTTTGATAAAACTATAATGTTTTGATTTATAACTATCCCGTCAATCGCGTTTGCTGCGGCCATTATTAAAAATCAAGTTTTAATTATTCCGGAACACATCATAACGCGTATGTTGTTCTTATTTCGAGAGTTTTATCGTCCTTATAGTTTTAAAAATTTATAAATATACAAATAATTTGTAAAATTTTAATTTATCAACATACATTCCATTACAACAAGAACCTCGATCGTTGCTCTTGAAAATTTAATTTCTTTTACGGGTTTTTCAATAACACCATTTAAATTTTCAGAATTCTGAGCTATAAGTAAGATGCTTTGTTTCTGTTGCATAATATTCTAAGCAACATATACTTAGTAATACTTAGTAAAGCATACCGTAATCTACTTAAACTGTATACCTTTTTCACTTTGATATAAACTCACTAAGAATTGTCATTAAATTGAAAAGTGTTATGAACTTTATAACAGAGGAAAATTGGATTAAAAATCATCATAAAACTTAAAGTCCAAAACTAAACTTTATAGTGTCATCAAAGTGCTATCTCACGTTTGATTATCTAATACCATACAATAAAAAAACATTAAATCATTCATTATTACCTTAATCGACCATTAGAAAGAATTCACTTTGCACAGTAACTCCAGTGTTTACAACAGGGATTTGAGTTAGAATTATTTCCCCTTTTGTTTACAAAAAGGACAAGAGAGGTAACTCTAAAATCTAATCTGCAATGCGCATTTTTATTTATTTATATGCACTAGATGATAACCCGCGCAAGCGCGGGTTTTAACACTTTACACATTAATTATGATATAATGCTAAATATGTTGAACCATATTTTTTTTTCATTTCCGTATATACTTTGTCCGATTTTTTCCTAATTTTATTTTTTAAAATTGAAATAAAAAAAACAAACTGTTTTTTATTGTATTTTTTTTTCAAACCAGTGAATAATAGGTATTTGGTGTATCTATCTCTAAATTTTGTTCTTTAGGTCAATTTTAAATATAATTTCTATTACTGTCCCAAATAAGAATTTCAGATTAAAAACAATCTGGAGGGGGGGGGGGCATCAAACTTCCTCGTTTTATGCATACATCATTTATCCATATCTAGACGAAGAATACATGTAATATGTTTATTAATGTTTACAAATTAATGTCTAACTAAGGTTTACAACCAATCTGTCGTGGTATGAAAATGTATGAAATTTAAACACACTAGTTTATGCAATATTATCCACTTGCATGCATATTTTAAACCAAAGTTGTCAGATTGAAAGTATCTGCCCTATGGTGAACTCGCCCTACACTTTCCGCCATGATATCAATTAGTCAACCTGGTTTCTGGGCACCCCGCTCTAGAAAGTTCTTTCCATTAATACTATAGTCGCAATAATTGTTCCATTTTATTTATTAACTTTTTGTATTAATCGAAGTCCGATCCAAGGTATCTGCCCGCGGTGCATGATGAACTCGTCCTACACTTTTCGTTAATTAGTCAATCCGCGTTCTTGGTTACCCCGTTCTGGAAAGTTCTATCCCATTCTCTCACCAGAGGTCGTGCTTCGCAAGCGACTGAGTATCAAAAACTAATATCGCCCACTAAAGAAACGAATTGACTCATTTTATTTATTCAACATTTGTCAAATCATAACTTTTATGTATTCTCTAAATAGGCGCACACTAAATATATTTACTCTTTACGTTATCATTCAATATTATTTCATTGCAAGTATATATATTTGATCGAGACTATCCCTGACCTGGATCCGCCAAAGCGTGTCCACCATCTTACTCTCATTTTTGCTATTTCGGGCTTGTTTATCGAAAATGAAAGTAGGTTTTTGATTAATTTCACAATAATAACTTATTAGTTAAAATCCAGTTATACCCTACGGACATCATCACACATGTGTTGAAATACCAAAGGTGTAAGCAAGTACTCTGGTGCAGGCATTTTGTAGTTTATTTGCAAAATGCCTTAATTTATAAGTATAGATGTATGCTTTCTGATGAATAAGCCTAAGTGTAATAATTAAGTTTTTGACTGATTAAGACACTTACAAAAATTACAAAACAAGTGACCCGATTTTGTAGAACTTACAAACTAAGAGCAAAGTTTATAACTTTAGACTGCCTAATTGCAGTCTTAAAAGAGGGCGTTGCAGTTCCTATGCTTATTTTCCATAAAGGAGTTACAAATAAAATTGAAATAACAAAGTTACAGAATTTGATTAAAATCTTTTATTGTACGCAGCGTTGTATAAAAGCAATGTAAAATTTTATCTGAAAAGTTTGTACTAACTTATATACGACCATGAAATAGATTTGAAAATGGTTACACAGACAAATGTGGCAGATTTCACGCCTTATAAAATGGGAATTCTCATTGTTGTGAAAAAACGCATCCTTTGATTAAAATTAATTTTATCTTAACGTTTAGAGTAAGACAATTTCTTGAAAACTGCCATTTCCGATTTTTGTTGCAAGGCAATCTGATTAAAATAAGATCTTTGATCCGCTCCGACAAATTCTATGTTGCTACACAAAGCGACATCGAATTTGTCGGAGCGGATCAAAGATCTTATATAATCAGATTGGTTTCAAGGAGGCATATTTCTTAAAAATGTAGTTTTTTGAAAAAATCATTCATATCTTTGTAATCTACAGACCTTGAATTACGTACTACTACGCCACACGCTCGCTAAACGGTTTACACGAAACGCTGAACGGTTTACACGAAACGCTACACGCTTTTCCCGAAACGCTAAACGGTTTGCACGATACGATGAACGGTTTACACGAAACATTTCTTACACGAAACGGTTTGCTCGTTTTTCACACGCTTTGGACACGCTTTGATTTTCGTTTCAATCGGGTCCTTCCGGATTTTTTCTCTGATGTAAGAGTTGTTTTAAAATGGCACGATATAATAGATAAACTGATATTTCACAAATATATCTTGTTTTTAAAATCAATATTTACATTTAATGAAAAATAATTAATTCACAGAATTAAAAAAATTCTACAGAACATACACGTACATGTATGTATTCATCGTTCAAAATAAATATTAATCACTCGTTTTAATGTCGTAGGAAAAATGAAATTGTTCTATTTAAAAATACAGAAAATGTAAATGGCTTATTAATTTTAAAACATTAAAATTGAAATCCGTAACATTACAAACGTAAATAGATTTTTCGTTATTCGGCGTTTTTATTTTTCAACATTAGGAATTGTTTTGAAATGGTTTAAGAGATTAAAAACGTAATATTTAATAAAAAATTATTCAATTACATTGATAATTGACAATTGTTTAGAAGTAAATTAGTCACCGAATTTAAAAGAAGGCTATGCAATCAAACAATGTTTTTTTCTTGTATCGTATCAACCGCATATTAAAATACATGTACGTTCCACACATAAAACCAGAGAGAAAATAAGACGATTAGCATAAACAAAAATAAAGTTTGTATCCCTTTTCAGGATTTCTTTTTTTTCTAAAATAAATTCAATAACTTTATCGGAAGGAACAAAATCAATGAATTAAATTTCAGACTCAATATACGTGTACGCATAACGTCGCTTTTACCACAAACTGTTTAAAATTAGTACCATACATATATATATGATGTGAACATTATATTTCCCCCTTTCTTCTTTAAATTTGTTCATTGAGTTGATGAACGTTATATCATTAAAATGATGTCCTTTATCAAATACTGATTCCGACTGCTTTTAAGTCATTAATTTTTTATTGGCTGTTGACAAAAAAGAAGAGACGCGTCACCACCCAATGAAAAAAATACACAGGTTTATTCACCTGCAGGTACGTGTTACCCGATGTCAGAGTGCTAATTGTACACTGTCGAAAAGTTTCAGTTATCGATGTGTAAAAAAAAAAACCAAATACTACATGTTTATTATGACTTGACAGTACCACAAAGAGCTGATTTAACTTTTACAAAATAAGTCATTAGTATACATGCGCGGATCCAGAAAATTTTTCAGGGGGGGGGGGCGTCCGAATCATCACACGTCTTGACAAGCAAAAAAGGAAGGGAAAAAAGAGGGCTAATTCCCAAAATCATGAAATACCCAATCCGGTGGGGGGTGGGGCGTAGTATACCTATAGCTCCAAAAAAAAAAAATCATACTATCCAGCAAAAAAAAATTCCCCAAATCAGGAAATTTCTACTCCGTGGGAGGGGGGCGTTTGCCAGGGAGGCCGAGGCATATTTGCGATAATTTTACTATGTAAATTAAATAAATTTTCATATTCCAGGGAAGGGGGGTTTCCGGACTCCCCCCCCCCCCCGACCCCCCCCCGACCCCCCCCCCCCCTAGATCCGCGCATGGTATACATTAAAAAGTGTTGCTAATCACAAACTATTCCGGGAAGTCTTAAACTGTGTAGTACACGTTTCAGGGTCTGTAAGAAAGCTGTGTTGAATATTCCCCTATAAAGTCATGTCTAGATTAGTCAAGTGGTATTGCTGTTAGAATAGATTCTATCCGTGTCCGACTTTTTCGATTGGGTTCGACTCCCGAAACAGTTGGATTTTTTTAATACATTTATCTTTTAATCGCATGAAAATGTACTGTATATAGATAAATTGAAATTGTCTGATAAAAGTCATTTAAACGCTTGTTAATGTAATAATTTGCATGCGTGCTTAATTCTTTTTCAAATTACTTACTGTGTGATGCCTCTGTTATAAACTTGGATCATAAACATTTTCTTCGGAACAAGGGATTTTAAAAAAAATGTACGCGTCAATGAAGAAAATTGATTTTTCCCCCTTGAAATAACCGGGTATGCCGGTATGATATGCCGGTATGAATCGGTGATGAAGCAAAAGGTTAATGAAAATACAAAAAAAAATGTATGTACGGATTAATTTAATCCACATTTTATCCAGATTAGGCGTTTATTTAGATACTATAGAAACATGGGATAATCATAATTACAACTCAGACGGTTTTGAAGAGCCAGGGTCAGATTAATTCATGTAGCTCCAAAGAATGATATTTCAAACATGCTGGACAGTAGAAATCATTTTGATATATGTTAACATCAAAATACAGAATATATAGTCATCTTCCTAACTGTTTTTGTTGGTTGCCGTGTTTGATAGAAATGCGCGTAATTTGTGTGTTTTTGCCTACATACGGAACATGCCCACTATGTAAATATAGTCGCCTATACGTAATGTGTCTATATTTAGATATGACACTGTACATGTATGTACATAAACGTATATACCTAATAATTAAATATTATGAAGTAAAAGATAAACAGGTATTGTATTACATAATTAAATTGAGTGTCAGGAAAACGGAGAAGACCAATGTTTCCTATAATGCATGTACCGGTAGATGTTTTCCATCTGCATTTTTAATCGAACCGGTTTTTTGTTTGTCGGAATTTATCACCATGAAGACCTTATATAATTCTAATGTCAAATCAAAAGTTGATTATAAATTAACCAAGTAATTGAAATGTTAAGAATAGAACACATAGAAAAAACACAATAGCGGCGTAAAAAATGATTAATCAATCTACAATTCTTCACGCAGTACAAAAATTATTACATTGAAATCTGATAACGTCAAGTTGACGTCATGACGTCGTGAGCGTTGTTTTCGTCATCAGACTTCGTAATTTTAGAGAGTTGTATAAGGAGAATCGTTTGAGATATTTAAAAAATATAAACTGATTTAAAACAGGTAAATCCTAGATATTATTCACTAATATCTTCATTTGATTTCGGAACTAGGCCGATTTTGGTGCAAAATGTACCTTGTTCTTTGTACATGTATGAATAGATCATTATCTTTAATAGATTTTGTGGAAAGAACACTTTGGAAAATTGTCTTTCTATCAGTTTATACACCAGACCCTCCTTTATCAGTAAATAAATCAGACACTCTTCTATATCAATAGATACATCAGACCTATATCAGTACATACAGCAGACCCTCCTGTATAAGTAGATACACCAGACTGTCCTCTATCAGTAGACACACCAGATACTCCTCTATCAGTAGATACACCAGACTGTTCTCTATCAGTAGATACACCAAACCCTTCTCTATCAGAAGATACACTACACAGTCCTCTATCTGGAGATACACCAGACTGCCCTCTATCAGTAAATACATCAGACCTATATAAGTAGATACACCAGACCCTCCTGCATCAGTAGATACATGAGACTGTCCTCTATCAGTAAATACACCAGAGCTTTCTCTATCAGTAGATACACCAGACCCTCCTCTATCAGTAGATACACCAGACTGTTCTCTATCAGTAGATACACCAAACCCTTCTCTATCAGTAGATACACCACACAGTCCTCTATCTGGAGATACACCAGACTGCCCTCTATCAGTAAATACATCAGACCTATGTAAGTAGATACACCAGACCCTCCTACATCAGTAGATACATGAGACTGTCCTCTATCAGTAAATACACCAGATCCTCCTCTATCAGTAGATACACCAGACTGTTCTATATCATTAAGTACACCAGACCTTTTTCTTTCATTAGATACATCAGACTGTCCTCTATCAGTAGATACACCAGACCCTCCAGTCCTCTATCAGTAGATACACCAGACAGTCCTATAACAGGAGAAACATCAGACTGTCCTCTATCAGTAAATACATCAGACCTATATTAGTAGATACACCAGACCCTCCTCATCAGTAGATACATGAGACTCTCTTCTATCAATAAATACACCAGAGCTTTCTCTATCAGTAAATACACCAGACACCCCTCTATCAGTAGATACATCAGACTGTCCTCTATCAGTGAATACACTAGAACCTTCTCTATCAGTAAATACATAAAACTGTCCTCTATAAGTAGATACACCAGACCTTCTTCTATCAGAAGATACACTAGGTCTTCCTCTATATGTTGATAAACTGGGCCATCCTCTATTAATAGATATACCAGACTTTCATCTATCAGTTATCATATAAACCTCATCCATCATTAGATACTCAAGTCCCCCTATATCAGAAGATAAAGAGCCTTGGGTAGCAACAGATTCACTTGTCCTCTGTCAGTAATATTCACCTGTCAGATATGATTATCTTCAATCAGTAGATATACCAGAACCTCCTTTTAAAATAGATTTACCAATTTAACTCTTCCCTTTCAGTAAATACAGTAAACCCTACGTTTAAATATACTGGTACATCATGTATAATGGTTGTTAAGGAAGTTTTGTGTATTCATTGTTATATCTCTGTTTGTAGGAAATCAAATAATATTTTAAATTATTAATACTAGTATTGTATTATACAGAATTAATCAATACTGTTGAATGGAATGCATAAAGTTCATATATGCATGCATCAAAAAAAAATTTTTTTTTTGCACATATCATTTATTTCACCAAAAGTTTAAATACTGGTAATACTTTCATGACTTTTAGTTTGAGAACGAGTGAAACTAACTACCTGAATGAGTCCTTCAACTTCTACTCGGCCATTCGACAGAGGGGGTATTACTCTAGGGCTAGTAAGGAAGAAAGGTAAAAAACAGGAAGTTCCTTATCAATAAGGTTGCATCATACTGTCCTTAACTCTGTTCAATATTGAATTACATGTAAATGGATTATAAACAATGAATGTTTGGGGAAAAGACTTCAATGAGAATGGAATTAAAAATGAATATGCATTGTTTTGGGTTTTTTCTATAAACTACAGTTTCAACTTTGTTAAAGATTAATTTTATTTGTGGCCATTGAAAATAAGATATAATTATATGTATGACAATGCCAAAAATTTGTGATTATATAACATTCCCTTTTTTTCACTTTGTAACAGACCGGATCTAATGGTGAAAAAGCTTAGGTTCTATGCCAGATTTATACTAGTTTGTTTATTGTTGAAGAAAATGAAGCTTGTGAAGGACTTAGAAAGGGTAAGTGTATTCTATCTCCAGAATACTAAAACCATGATCATTGTATATATTGTAATTACTGATCAAAGAGGTCAGAGATTAAAACATGCCTGTCTTTAAAAAAATTAATATGTGCAACTAATACATGTTCATGTTAACTGCAGAATATTAAATATTTTCTTCTTGTAAGCCACCGCACCTGAGTTACACCATGAACCTAGAATAATATTGGATATGTATCTTTTAGTGTAAACTAGTGGCTAAAGCTCTAAGTTACCTTAACCTGTATATCAACCAGTTGCGTAGAGACCTTAGCTTGTTTTGTAGGATCTTGGCAAACAGATTGATGATTATACCTCTACCTATCAACCAGAGGACCAGAATGAATGGAAAACAGTTCTGTCAGAAATTCGAGAATTTGAAGATGTAAGCTCATTATTGGGTGTAAGTCTGAAAAAATATAATCCTGTTGAATTTGACATGATACATGTACATGGTTATTAATGAGGGCTTGCTTTTTAGGCCGACTGTACAGTAAGAGTGTTAGATCATGATGGTACCCCCATTGTGCTGTCACATAGACTGACCCCCTTAAATACTCCCCCTCTAGAGAAGGGAACTCCAGCCATTCTGAGATTACAAGAAATTCTCATAGTAGGAAACTCATCTGAACAGGTATGACATAAAACGGGATCTTGCTTACCCTATGATCTCTTCAAGGTGTTTTGACTGGAGGGCTGTTGTGATTGTTTCCGTATTTACTGTACATTGTTTATCTTGCTGACAGCTGAAATACAGTGAGCTGACATTAGACATGTTTAGAATGCTACAGACATTGGAGAGGGAACCACAGGAGGATTTATCCAATCAAATCTATGATGCTTCTCCAGCTCCGGGGAGACCCCCCTATGTAAGTAGTCAAACCACTGGTTTACTCCACAGAAACCACAGAAAAAAATTAAATATACCGGTACATCTTTTCTGAATTTTCTCTCTTTGACTCATCGGATAGGAATGTGTGATTGATTTGACGATTTCCCTGGCTCCTCCCATTAGGACTTGAAATATAGACTTGATATAATGTATCGCAAAAGAACACACTCTGTTATGTAAATTGTTATTCCAGAGCTTGAATCATTGAACCAGGCAATAATAAATGGTACCATAGTTCCTCCCTATAAAGTAATATCCTTTAGAAGTGAAAGTTGCAGATGCTTGATAAAGTGATTATTTAAATGGCATGTGCACATTTCTATTTTTCACAACCTTTGCACACACATATATGTGTACTGTCTTCTTATGCTCTGATTAAACACAAACTTGATATCTTACTATGCATAATTATGCATTTCATACTAATTTAAACTCTATATACTGTATAGTAGATTTAAACTAAAGATGCTCACTATTTCACTACATGTCTAGCTTGATTAAACATTAATGAAAAAGTCCCTGAATCTAAAACACATGTACCGTAACAATGTCAAAATGTAGTTGATTTACTTTATTGTATTCTTTGTTTCAAATCTTTCAGAATCGTAAAATAAAATAGTTCAGAACATAGGGTTCTAATATGTATATTGTATTCCAGTTGTTGCCATCATATATGAAAAAGGAGGTAACTGGATATTGAGATTTCTGTGATCTGTGGTAGCTTCTTTTGTATTAACGTGATCAGAATCCTGATGTAATTAAAAAAATTAAGACAGATTTGACCAGGAAGCTGTTGTAATGTTAACATAGTCTATGCACTAACAGTTTGCAAAGCTCTCAAACATTTTCTTTTCCTGCTAAGCTTTCGTAACTTGTATGCTTTAGTGAAGTACATGTAATATTGTTTTCTGTTAAAGGTCTATGATTTATTTATGTATATCTGATATAATTTCTGTAAAATTTGTTTGTAGTTGATTACTGGATTCATTTGTAAATTATACTCCATTTTTATTCATCATGTTATGAATGTTGGGGAATGCAGAGTGAATGTTTTTGCCATATAACCAGAGTGCATTTAAAACGAAAATGCCAATATTGAGCTCAATCTGACTTTGTCTTACTTTAACTTAAAATATCACTTACAAGATCATTTCTTGTGCATAATGACCCTTTAAATAACAGATAATCATATATGATCAGAAATACATCTTTATTTTGATACAGGAGAATGGAGAGAGGAACAATCGAAGAGAAAACCCGCACAAGTACCTCCTGTACAAGCCCACATACAGTCAGCTGAACACATTTCTTGCCTCAGGTTTTAAAGAGCTCCCACCCACCGGCATAATACTCCTGTACATCTCTGCTGATGGCAGCCCTAGCAGCATGAAACATGGAGATGACCGTTAGTATCAAATATAAATCATATATGTACATTTTTCATTATCGAAATGCTAAACTAAAGATCTTGGTTATAAAAAATGGTTATACATGTACGTTGTAATACAAGATATTATTAATAATTTTACATTATTTGATCCAATAAATCATGAAGTACCTGTACTTAATACTTCAGCTGTTGCAGATTTTCAATTAGACAAAGCATCAGAACTCCAGAAATTTCTTTTTCAAATTATTTATGGTAATCTACAAAATATTTTAGCCGCCTATGACCTTGGAGGTGTAGTGACAAACTTCAGAAAAGAGGGAGAGGAAGTAGTGCGTACCAAGAAACTGGGACACTTGAAAGAAGTCCACTGGTAGGTAGAGGCCACATATTGCAGAGATAGATAATAAAACACCTCTTAAAAACACTGATTCCTTGTTCCAATAGGTAACAAGACCTGTACATGTACATGTATTATTGGTTGCAGCTTACATCCTGGGGATTTGTACCCATACACTAGGAAGCCTTTATTTGTAGTGGTTGATAGTGACAACAGCTCTTCATTCCAGGTCTGTGAAATACCAAACTTAATGCTTGTAAAATTGCTCTTAAATAATTGCTCTCAAAACTGATTTGTCTTGCATGCAACATAACAGTTTTTGGAACACTTGCAAGTCAAATTTTACTTAAATAAATCATCATGAGAAATCATCACTGTTAAAATAGCATTTACCATACTGGTAATGTTTTTATCAAAGAAAGATTATCAGTTCTTTAATTCACACAACGGCAATTAATCTCTGAATATAGCAATAGGAGTAAGATGTTTTATTTTATTCTATGTTGTTGATTATTATTTTTTCCAGAACATTCCCAATTTGTTTGGACAGCCTGTTGTTTGTTTATTGTCTCCAGAGAGGGCACCACCAACCATGCAAGGTCAGTTATCCACCAAAGGACCCCTCTTGAATACACATGCATGTAGAATATGTACTCCAAACACCCAGATCTAAATGTACTTTTGTTACTAATGAGGACAGTCCACTGATATAAAATATACTGAATTATTAAGGAGTTTTTATCATGAAACGAGCAGTAATTGATTCTTTTAGTATACTGTTTGACTCTTTGAATGATTACTCTCTCCATAGACAAGCACAGAAGAGGGAATCTCTTCACCATGTTTCTACATGATCCACTGATGGCTTTCTGCTATGTCTGTAATATTTACGAAGTCCCCGTTGACCTTTGGGACAAATGCTCTGGAATCATTGACAAATTCATGGCTGAGGCATCCAAGCTGTTCTCCAGATCAAAGAAGTTAGGTATGCATTGTCTAAAACTATGGAATCTATTTCCTGGCTCAAAGTTCTAAAACTTTAAAAACCTCGTTTTTGATCATTACCAAGTCTTGTGCCCACTTATACTGGTATTCCTTTTGTTAAAGTAAAGGTATTCAAGATCAAATGTGGGCTTGTCAAACTGTTATGGCTGGCAGTCTGATTGATCCTCAGTGATTTTACTGTCTTACTAATCCTGCCTTTTTTGTAGACAACATGTATATCCAGTTTTTTGGTGATGACTTTCTGAGATTGCTTATGTTACGATTTGTCTTCTGCTACATCGTCTTGATTCTTCATAGAGGTTTCAAGGTATTGCTTTTTAAAAAAAAAATATCCAAATAAGATACTCAAATTGTGAAGAAAATATACTTGGTGACACTGTTTATATAATCTTTTTGCTTTTTAAATTATTCATTTATCACAAAAAATTAACTGTATCATGACATTCCATTGCTATTTTTATATATATTTACACAATTTTTAACTTGGTTACCCCCAGGGACCGAATTTCTACCCCACCAGTTCACCGCTGCTTCCCACGGATGAGATTCTGGAACACCCAGCTCTCTATAAAGTAGTGCTGGATTTATCCACAGTGGTGGACAACAGGACTTTGTTTGCTGAGCCGGGAGAAGGCGATCTACACGGAACGACATAACCTTCCAATAGTTACTAGAATTTCCATTATTTTGCTCAGAATTTTCTTTTTTCAAAGTGTTTGTACTTTTTCCCTCGTATTAAACATGGGTGTGTATCTTTAAATAGTAAGAAGACAATAAGGGAACTGTTATCTGAAATTTGTATGCACAATGCATTACATTTTCATAAAATATTTTATCTTTATATTAAAAATGATGTGGCTTTGCATGTTTTAGAATATGTATGCATTATCCTTTTGTGTATTGGCTTGATTAAACCAAATCATTTTGACAATCCATATAGATACTATCAGCTTTTAGCATCATGTGATAACAGAGTGTTGATCTTTGTAAACTAGTCTCGATTTGTGATGTGTCCAAAGTGTTCCATGTTGAAAGTAATAATTAGTGAATCAACCATTTACATTGACACTGTAGACAGGGTTGTAAATATAGCCATTGTATGCCTTCCAATCAACTGACACTCTAATAATGACTTGTCTCTGTACTTTTCTTGCTTAGTGTTCATCTTGATTGTGAAAATTTGAAATCCCATACTTACATTGTATTTTGCACTGAGAGTCATTGTGACTATTCACACTTGAAGTATAGTCTACGCATTATCATAATTTGTCCTATTATTACACATGTAAGGTACATTAGCATTCCAGTTTAATCTATAGTTAATATTAATTAATGACACCACAATGAAATACTGTATTATGAATCAACTCGACAATTAAGGACCAAGATGAAACAAAATGATAGGAAATGAAATCCAAATATAAATGTTGAATGAATGTGGTTGAATGTGAAGCAAAATAAATTGCAGAAATCCTTTTTTATGCAATCTTGTTTTGGTAAAGTATGAAGTAGTTACTGTTATGATTAGATTTTGATTAAATTTTTAATTTAAATTGTAGTTATATACTTTTTATTTTGTTGCATTTATTTGTAAAATGTGTATATTTGGTGCTTTATGTTTCCTTAAGTTTTGTGTTTATTTTATATTATGATTTTATGTTTTTTACAAGTTTAATTTTCTTGCCAAATTATTCATATTGGGAATCTTCACTATAAACAACTTCATGTCATTCTGTTGAAAACTGGGGGGGAGGGGGGGGGAGTATTTGGCATAAGTATTCTTCAAAGGCTTATATGTGTAATGCATTGGTATATCTAATTCTGCAATTGGTTGAAATATTCCTAAATATTCTGAAATCCTTCACTTTTACCAGTATTTAGATCTGTGAATGTCTGTTTTTGTAATCTTTATGTTGCTGAATAACTTCTGCATGCATTGTACAACTGCTGATAGCTTGCCATTAGTTGTCACATACATTTACAACTGCACTTTTCATATTCAATGGTATTATAAATTGTACACTCTTGTATTATTCACATTCCAAGTATTGATATTCTACTGATTTTTTTTTTCCACAACTGTTAGAATCTTTTAACTTAAAGTTTAAAATGGTACCGCGGTACATAAAAACTGGTAAATAAGTCAATTTCTTTTGAAGCAAAATTGTCTTTTTAAAATATTCAATAAAATGAGCACCTCTTTTCATAAAAATAATAAATAAACACTGTACATGTATATCAAATGCACAATGCATATTTCTCATTGTCTCTACAAAAAATAGTGTTTTTTTATTATTTATTGTTTTGATATTTTCTTTACAATAAACAAACAAAAAAAACCAGAAGTCTTTTTTGTATTTTAAAAATTTATTCTGATCCAATAAGTCCAATTACACCCCCCACTAGATGAATACTACCAGTCACCAAAATCTGAATGTGTTCTGCATTTCTGAGTTTGGACGGTACTTCAGTAAAAGACTGTAATGAGGTATTTGGTTCTCTACCCTGAGTAGCCCAGGTTAATGCTGATGAGATACAGGGAAAGTCTTTCGTTATCACACAATCCTCAATATTACACACTGTCTGTTGAGAGTTGTCTCCGTTTTCTATGGAGTCATTGTCTAACTTGGATTTTTTGGCTGCACTACAACTGGTGTCTGTCTGTGCTGATTCCTTCTCGTGCTTCTGTTGCTGTAGTTTTTTGATGGCGAGTCTCTCAAACAACAACATATTGGCGAGAACTCTATTCAGCTGGCTTTCTTTTGTGACCGTTAGATTTGTGGCATCTACAAAAAAAAATTTGTTTATTATATCCTCATTCACTAAACGTACATCATGAAAATGTACATTTGCTCTTCATTCACACAAGGTTTCTCAAAACTAATGGAGCTTAAGGAATAATAAAGTTCGTAAGAAACAAAAGTGAAATGATAAATAAGACTGCTGTAATTTCTCTGCAGTTGATATTTTTCTGTAAACACAAACAGGTTTGTCAAGCGCACTGGGTGAATATAAATAATGGAGTTTAAACTGGACCAATTATTTAACCGGAAATATCCGGTTGTTGAAATGGTGAAAATAGTGTGCAGGTGGGTGGGCGGCTGCCAAAAAGATACCCCTATTGTACAGATTGCTCCTCCTCCAATTTTTAAGATAGGAAGTTGTTGTTTTGCAGATCAATTGTACATATAACCAAGATGTACATATTATTTGGAATTTTTTATAATTTATGAAAAAAATACCACCTGTTGAACTTAGTTATTTTTTGGCAAAATATTGCATGTAGAGTACCCCATTTCTCTGGTAGTGTTTATCAATTCAGGGTTGACAAATGGATTATGGATACTGTTCACACAAAAGAAAACCTGATCTGCAACGCTGTCACATTGACAGCTTTTCTCTCATTTAAAAGCTCTATATAATTGGAGGGGGATTTCCTGCTTTATAGGTTTACTTTTTATGAATTTGGATTTCATTGTCATAACCTTCTATTTATGTACTAAATATTTCAAAAAAGGAAAGTTGGATGACAGAGACTGATTTAAAACTCCTAAAAATTTGGAAATATTCTAGCCAGATAAGACACCAAAAGAATCAAGATCCAGACTTGAGAAGGTGTGTTTACATGCATGCATGGGGTATATACACTTACCTCTTTGTGGGGCACATGCTACAGAAAGCAAAACATAAAACTCAAAAAGCAGACAAAGCAGACAAAAAAAAAATGGGTAAGTAGACAAAAAGAAAACTTATAACTGGTTAAACACAATAAATAGAACAAAACTCTTGAAATGCAGTAATTAAAATACAAAAGTAAGCATTGAAATCATGCATTTGTGGGGCATGTTATACATGAAAAAAACAAACACCAACACATATAATTAAACAATAAAATGCTTTCTTTGGCGACTCATGCGGGATATGAAGGTGGCAACATTGCAGAAAAAGTACATAACCCGTGTTAGAGGTTTATGTAATTTTTTTCTGCAATGATCGCAACCTTCATAACCCGCATGAATCATCAAAGAAAGCATTTTATTGTTTATATTTACATCTTTCTTTTAACAAATTAATAAATTTATTGTAAAAAGTAAGTAAAATTCACTAAATTACTGTTGATGTATATCAGTATGTTAGCCTAAAGAAACAGCCAATGTTTCCTATGGGAATTTGAGTCTGACATCATCATGATTATTTCCTGCAGTCTGTGCTTTTTCTTAGGTCGCTGTAGGTTTCGACCAATCGATAAACGGGGCATCTAGATTTCAGTCTGGTTGGTTTTATAGAGCTATGAATTATATAATTACCGTAACTATAAGTTTCCGTAAGAAATAGAGGGAATCATACTAAAATTGGTACATGTAAATATTATTTGATGAACTGACATACTAATAAAGAATACCGCTGTAAACTCCCATTGTTACCCCACACCTCTTGTTGGTATTTGTCCAGAAGATCCCAATTTCAACAAACTAGAATCTAAACTACCCGGTATATCAGGGTAATTGCATGGTGCATACAGTATATCTTGTCAAATCTACGCTGGCCAAGGGTTGGTTTCCTTTTTTTATTGCATGTAAATTTTAGTGAATTTGTTATGATATGAATTTGATTAAACACATCAATACCTAATTATAGTATGGCTGTATCAAACTCCTTCAACAGTTCCCAAAAATGTGAATGACATACATATCTAAGATCAGTGACTCTAGTTAAAAGAAAACTGCTTACACAAATCTGTGCATTACATGTATTATTTTGTATAAGCAAGTATCCTATCAATGGAAAATACATTTCAATTCTTGGAAGTCAATCACCAAGGAAATTGATCATAAATCCAATAGAAAACAAACCGATGCATTGTTAGAGCATTGCAGTTAGTGTACTTATAGGAACTAACAGGCAATTACATCAACATGCTTTGCTTACCACATGTACAACTTACCAACTGTATTTGAGGTTGAGAATAAAATGTTTGGACAAAATACAGCAGCATCAAAACCACAATCCTACAAATTAAAAAAAAAAAAACTTCTTTATAATGACATGCTTTGATTTGACAAGATGTTAAGTTCCCTCTAATTTTATTCATCAAAATAATCTACTAGCTGTTATATACAAGCTTATTCACTACTTACCACCAATGGTTCTATAAGCACATTAGCTTCCCTATCTCCTGTAGAGTTAAAAAGGAGGATCCGAATCACTCGACCACTGAAATAGACAAACTCTTTCCTTGATTATTCAATATCTTCATTCTTGTAACAAAGCAATATAAAAATGCAAGTGTATGATACATAATATAAAATTAACTTGAGAACTTCTCACCTGATTTGTTTTGACTCCTCGGCTGAAGACATCTTGAACCACTCTATGCATTGCTAGAATGATATATGAATATATAAAACCTTAAACAACTACTTTTATTTACTTTGACACTAACAGTCATACTATCTTTAGAAGTCCGTTAAAATTATCTATGCTCACTCAAAGTCTATTGAACAACTGGAAGACACTGTAAAGGGCATAATGCTACAGGGGAATAGAGTTAAAATAGGATTCATTTTTATTGTCAGTTCATTGCATACCTGTACACTTTCTAAAGTATGAGCTCCATCAAGATAATATGAGATTCCAGTTTTGTGTATTCTCTGATCCCTGCCATCCCATCTACACTGCCTCAAGCCTAGAAGTACGTGTCGGGTTTTTAGATCAGACTCACATCAGAAATGCTCCCACTGAGGGGAAAAACTTGGTAACATACCATTTTTGTGACACATGCTAAAATAGAAGCAAACAAACCTTCTGTGACAGCGGTGGGCAGAGTTTTGACCTCTGTTTGGTTAGCAATGGATTGGTGACTGTTGTGATCTTCAGAGGGAGCTCCTTGCTGTGATTGGTCTTTCTGTTGATTTTTTGTCCACATCTTACACAACTGTACAGCTAAAGCTGCATTGTGTCTCTGCATGGTCCCAGATATACCCAGAGTAATGCTATCTCCATTTGAATCCAACATTGGTAGTGGAGGAACGATGGTCAAAGGACACTAATGAAAAATATATTTTATGAAATTATTACAAAACTTGCTGAAAGTAATCACTGCTTCTTGTTACTTTGTACAAACACTAAGAAATGCATTCCTCAATTTTCCACAATAGAATTTTAATGATCATGTGCAAAGTTCCCATTTAAAAAAAGAGTTTTGTAATGACAAGGGTCTACATATTGATAGATATTATGAAAACTTCGATCTTTGGTTTTGATTTCTCTAAGCTAAGGGTTAATTTTTTTTTTACTAAAATTGTGTTTTATATTATCTAAGACATTGAACTTAAGAATCACAGAATAAAAAGAAACAAAATGTCCATGATCTTAGATTAAATGGTGACAGTTTACCCCAATTTCTTTGGCCCTGTTCTGCAGGACATTGAGAGCTGCTTCCTGCTGTACTGATGTGAATGCTGGCACACCTGGCTGTAATAATACAAGGAAAAATCAACCAATAACCAATATCTCTTGTTTCTCTATTACAATATATAGTTATTAGCTTAAAAATTTCAAGCACTTGTATGCATGTAATGTGATCCAATATTCAAACATACATCGTGGGGAACAATTTGAGACTTTGAGACAGACTGTTTTACATGCGAGACATTTGGTTGAAGTTGCTTTCAAAGACAAATAGTGTTATGTTATACATTTATTCATAATTTGGTTTAGTGCTAGGATAAATTAATAGATTACCTTAAATATCCCTGCTTTGTGCCAAGCAATTTTGTCAATGGTTTCTCCCAGTATGGATGTATGGTCTAAACCAAGGGAGGAAACTCCGCATACCACAGGCTTCCTAACTAGATTCGTGCTATCATACTGTCCTCCAATTCCTACCTCCATTATGGCAACATCTACTTTCTCTTTTAGAAACACATGCAGGGACATCACAGTCAGAAAAGCAAAGTAGGCAGGCATGGGATCCTCATCAGATTTCTGATTGTACAATGACGTTAATAGACGATATCAAAATGAGGTTAATACACAATATTAAAAAATTACCCATTTAAACTATACTAATGAAACAAAATATAATTATGACAAGAGCAAAGCTGTCACTGTGACAGCAAACTGGGTTTTCTTTTGTGTGAACAGTATCTATAATCCATTTGTCAACCCTGAATTGATAAACCCTACCTATCACGAGAAGTGGGGTACTCTTTATGCAATACTTTGCCAAAAATGACTAAGTTCAACAGCTGGTATTTTTTTCAGAAATCATCAGAAATCAAAACCCTATCAATATGCACACTTCTGATATATGTCCAATTGATCGGCCAAAGAACAACTTCATATCTTGAAAACTGTAGGAGGAGTTATCTGTACAATAGGGATAGCCTTTATGCAATATTTTCCCCAAAAATGACTAAGTTCAATAGCTGGTATTTTTTTCATAAATTATCAGAAATCAAAATCCTAGCAATATGCACACCTCTGATATATGTCCAATTGATCTGCAAAAGATCAACTTCCTATCTTGAAAACTGTAGGAGGAGTTATCCGTACAATAAGGGTACCTTTTGGCAGCCGCCTACCCGCTCGCCATTTCCACCATTTCAATAACCGGATTTTTCCTTTGAAAACCCGGTTAAAAATGATGTTTAAAAATTTACCTTCGTTTTCTCCAGTTTTCCCAAAACATCCCAGAAATAGTCTGTAAACTTTTCTCTTGAAATTGGAATTCCGTTGATCCTTAATCGCTCTCTTACCTCAACAAGATGCGGTGAGCTGCAACAGAAAATAACCCATGGAAATTCTTCCTAAAATTTTCTTCTGTATCTATTCGATAAGACACTGCTATAATAAGGGTACCTGAAGAATCCTGTTTTGTAACCTTGGTGTCTCAAAATACTTTCACAGAATGCACAAGTAGATCCCTTTCCTTTGGTCCCACTCACGTGTATAATAGAGAGCTTGTCCACATCATCTAACTAAAAAATTAAGAAGTTACATCAAAGAAGATTTCTATCTGAAGACATACCTCTAGTGGATTTATATTCAAAGTTTAAAACAAAGCATACAAAAAGACAAATTTGATTTAAAGTGTATCAATATTCACTGTCTTTTGTATCGTTTTTATTTTTTTATTACACATACTGATATTCCAACTCGTTCAGCAAACTTGATCATGTTTGGGACGTTTTGTTCTGACCGCTTGCCTCCTTGTTGACGTATTTTTTCCAGAGTCTGAGCATTACTCTGAAGTGTATTCAACTTCGTGACAGCTTCCTAATGAGAAAGAAAATTATTTAGGTTTTTGGGGGGTTTACCGGTATATATAAAAAAAAAAAAGGCAAAGGTTTTGGAGATTTTTCCTTTCAGTATTTCTTCATAAATACAACTTTAATGGATGTGCCATTGTAAGAATTAATAATATTCTTACAAATATCAAATTATAAATTTCCAAATGCAGTAGATAATTGGAATCAAAACCTCAGAGACATGTCTCTGAAGCTTTGATTCGAATTATCTACTGCATATAAGAATAAATTAAAGCCAAAAAATGTATTCTTAATAAAAATCATAAAGATTCTTAATTATGCATGAAAATAATAATTTTCTAATCACCAGACATTCCGAGGAGTAAAAATATTTTCAAAAGTGACTGATCTCATGACAAAGCTGTAGTCGATTTTTAAAATAAAAATATGCTGCCACCTAGGAAATTTAAAGTAAAAAAAAACATAGCATAAAAATATAAATTACATGAATATTACATTCTGTATATACCAGTATAATGACAACACTAATGACTTCAACACAAAACATTAAAAATATGTATACTACAATGTACAACAAAACATGGCTACTTTCATTAAGAACATGATGCATGCAATTTAATGAAGAATGCCTTTAGGTAGATAGTTAACCTAGTGTTTTTTAACAAAAGATTAATCATTCATATACATCTATACATACAGGTAGAATTATTTTAAGGTATATCTTGTCATCCAATATTGCTTTAATTTTTCAGATGCTAATTTTGATCTTTCAGATCAGATGAATTAGTGAATATACTGTACATGTAAATCAGACAGTGAAAAAGCTAATGATTCAGATCAAGCCAATTACATCTATCTAACATACAGAACAAGGTACATGTACTTATAACTTCTAATTGAGTTAATATATATATGCATGCACTGCTCGACAAGACATTGTTAGTAAGGATTATTATTAATCAATGAGCTATATGCTTTGGCAGAGAGAATCAAATTTTTCTTATTTTAAAATTCAGCAATTTTCTGATACATGCACAGGGGCCCTGTAACATACTTTATACCTGTTTGTTGATATATGTATTTTTGTACAATAGTATATTTATCATTGAATGATTTTTTTAAAGATGGAAGGTAATTTTTTTTTTAAAGATAAACCCAATGTACATGTAATTTCAGGCAGCAGTTAAGGTGGTTTTCTTTTTTCTGTTGTATGGTTAAGTGGATATCACAATATATAACCATAATTACAATGTATATGTTACGAGCCCATGTGGATGACTGTGGAGATTTTTGCTAGTCTTTACATACAATGTAAAACAAAAATGAAATCACAGAGGCACACTAGCATTCAATTTGACAGAGTTAGTACGTTGAAATATTAAAATGATACTTCCATTTCACATTCTGTTATAATATTTCATCATTTAATCATACATCATTAACAATTTTACATACTGATTGATACATATTAGCTTATAAAAATTCAGACACTACTCTTCTAAATCATATTTCTGTTTTATAACAAATATTAAGAAAATGAACTTAATATTTTCTATTAATACATGAGAAAATTTTAAATTCAGGAAAATGAAATAAGCGGTATCGATACCTGCAATAATAAGTTCAAAACCAGGTCTTATCAATTTTATCATCCTATAATTTGATAAATATCAAAATCAAATTTATGAATTTCAGCATCTTAGCTGTTAGACCTAATTTTATAAATTAACAGTCAATCTAAATATTCATGATATTTTTTTTTAAATAATGTATCAAATGCTGCAGAATGTGGAGCAATGGAATGTATATTCTGTTCACCAACAGGCATGGAATATACATACCTGGGCCCTTCTCCACACCTGTGGGTGATTATATATTGAGATCAATGAAATAAGAAAAAATAAACATGGGATTTTATTAGGCTATGATTTAGAAATGAGTTTGTCAACTACTCTCAGTACAAGCAAATGTCACTATATGAACATTATTAAATGGATCGACATAATTTTCTCTGTAATAGCTTATATTCAATAATGAGCAAAAACTTATTATAATATATGGAAATCAACACCTTTTAACATCAAATAAATTCCTACCTCATATTTTTTGTTAATTTCAGCTGAAGACGCCACTGAAGACAGTGATCGTAAAAATTTTGTTGTCATGTTTACATTTAGTACTATGATCACGCGTTCTATCCATGAGCAAGTGAAAGAGGATTAACAACGGCGAAGTTTATATATACCTTTCTTCATACAGAGCTAGGTCATGTTATTTATCAGAAGCTAAAACCTGACGAAATCAGAATATTTGTACATAAAACAAATTACAAATAATCTTACATACAAAATTCTTATGGGCATATCAATTTTTAGAAAATGAAAAAAGATATAATCATAAAAAAAATATCATCTACTTTCACTTTCAAATTTAATGTATTACGATCTCGATCTTTTTTTCAATTTTGCAGAGCTATCAGTTTTACGTAAGGTTCTCCAAACTAACACTCCGTAAATCTAACGTTGTTATAATAAAAAATGAATTTCATAACGTTAACGTTAGAGCCTGCAATTGACAAACCGTCACGTAGCCTATATAATACATAATTACGTTTTTTTTTATCAAGAAAGTTTACATAATGTGTCTTTTTCCCATAATAATTTTATCTTTGAGTCACAGTAATGAATAATGCAGAACAGTTGAACTAACAATTTACTTTCACTTCAAAGTAAATCTGAAAATCAGGAAATATATCTATGATAGAGTGAATGAATTTGTAAATCCCGCTTTATGATACTTCCAAAACAAGCTTTTCAGTGACATGGATTTAATGTCATGTGATAAAAAATGTCTACTTCATCGTCGTTGAACCAAAGGATAAATGATTTGGAAAGACGATTAAAGGTTGAAAACAAGTCGAGAGACAATGACAGACAGCGACACTTAGTGCCCAATAATGATTTGGTATTTCCCAGGCCATTTAAGCCTGAACCGGGACATACAAGTCCCCGTAAACCCAGAGCATGTAAGTTTGTTATTGTCAATTGTCATCTTCAGTTTTGTTTTCTGTTTCATTGTGTTGGATATTAGTAAAGGTGAGTGTCTCAGGATAATTTTGGTTTTAACTGGTTTTGTTGTCAAAATAGTAGCGGTTTTATAGATATACAGATAACGGAGATATGTCATTGACATTGTAAACTTGCAACATGACGTAAATCACATTAGCAGTGTTGTAAAAAAAAAAATTAAACAATAATGAGATTTTAACAGTTTAATGAAAAAGCCGTGAGTGTAAACATGGCTGTTGATTATTGAATATTCTAAATACCAAGTATATACCCATTTTTGTATTAGATTTTTAAATTCACTTATTCTGTAATTTTGAAAATACCAAAAATATAATGGAAATAGTCTTTTTAAAAAATTATAGAATACCAACACATACAGCTTTTATTAGCCTTTTAGACACCTTTAGTTTTTTAATATTTGACCCATGATTTGACCCATGCCTATTCATAAAGGACAAGTTTTACATTTGTAAATGAATGAGGAAAACATCACAGGTCCGACCGACTTGATCTCTGGAAGCCAGACAGCTCAGTTATACTCTGTCCCTAGTTTTTGCTTCCACCACTTTTCGCTTGTTATTTCGATAATAATAAATACCTTTGTGATCAAACTATGTTCATCCACTAATATGAAAAATGTTCAGATTATCTGTTTTGAAACGCCCCCTCTGCCGCTTCAGGTTTCAATACACATCCCAAAATAGAAAGTCTACGGGGATTTTGTATTGCATCAGCCATTAATAAGCCCGGATGATAATATTTTAAAAAAGGGGGGAGGTGTCCCGGGTACTTCCGAATGGAGAAAAGATGTAAACATTTCCCATTATAAATCTCTGTAAGAAATTTGTTTTCGTTCCTGTAAACTTTTATGAGTGAAAAGGGATAATTTGTCAATGAAGATATCTTGGATAATTTCCATTTCATCGATTTCAACCATACTTCTTTCACAGGTATGTGTATTTTTATTAAAAATCATCAAAAAGTGATGGAAGCAATAACTTCTGGCAGACTATAGTAGAGATTCAAGGGGTTTTGGTACATAATTTTATCACTTAAAATTTAAACAATTAACGAGTATTTTTTCCAACTGACACATGTCATTTAACTGTATTAAAAAACACTCCAAAATATACATGATTGTATGACCAATTCAAAATACAATATGCATGAATCTTACATACATATATACAATATGTTTTGTCATATATTAGACACAAGCCCAAGTTATTTTGTTGGGGCAGTGCATGAAGTGTTATATTAAAGATTGTTGTTTTCAGCAACAAACTTTATCCTGATCGATGTATTAGGAAAAAGTCAAAATTTACTTCAAACTGTGTAAGTTTACTTGGCGTTAAACAAAATCAGGTCTGTTAGTAAAACAACAAATTGATGCTTCCTGAAACAAAGTGTCACTGAAATCACCCATGTAACATGTTTACATGCATTGGTTCAAAACAACAACAAAATGCGACTAAGAGATAATGCCAAAATTGTGAATTTAATTCAAGACTGAAGTAAAACTAAAATGTGAGATAAATTCAATTTATCTCACATTTTAGTTTTACATCAGTCTTGAATCACAGCTAGGGCTACATAAGTTATAGATCCCATTGTAATTATATTACAATGAAATAAGTTCAAACCAAACCAATCTGGCAAAACCCCAGTGCACAATTCAGTTTTTACGTTTGATCATATATACCAAATTTATGGCATGAATCTGCAAGTGTACCCCAAAATATAACTGCATATCAAATCAAATATCTGTTTTACATACATGTACTTACATATATATCCACACTAGAAAATGTATAAATGTTTGTCAAACTGAAAATTTGACAATTTTCAGCTTAAATCCACCACAACAAAGGGGTCTACAGAAAATGATTTTGTAATTCATGAAGTTTTGTTTGCAGCTTCTTTGTGTCAGATTCAATGTTAATTTTTTGTTCATTAACATTTTATTTGATTTGTTGGTTTTGTAATCAAAAGTTTACTGCATGGTTATGCTATTTTTTTCTTACTTAATTTGTTGTGTTTTGTTTTTGTTTATGCTATTTTGATTTGTTTTTTAATCCTGAAATTCATCGATTTTTAGGTTTAAATGAAGGTGATCCACAAAGTGTCTTTCAAAGAGGCACATCAGAAAGTCTTGAGCATGAGAGAGGGAATGTCACAACCAACCTGTGTATTTAACTTACAGTTTTTTCAGTATAATTACTAACCAATAACTAGTGATACACATTTTTAACGACAATGCAAACCCTCTCTGTAAACTTATTAAACTTTTCGAATTTTTTATATATTTCAAGCACAAACTCTTAGCAAAATTTTCCAGAAAATGCTCTTTATCAGTAACTAAATTAAGGGGGATGTGCGGCCATCTTGTACATTTGAGAATAAAAATGTAAACATTTCTTGAACTGGCGTGTTTCTGCACAAAACTGGCCAAAACTGTTGTCTAAAGATGAAAAAGCAATAATGAGTTAACTTGATTGGATCAATAATTACATATTTGTGTACTCTCATTGCACTAATATTTACTGATTTTAACACATAATCCTGGTTTTGCTTGGATAGCTTATATAGTTATATACTGTAAATTCCTAACTAAACAGCTAGAAAATATTGTCTGTGTGATAGGGTGAGTTCTAAGTACCCCTTGCATTTTTTTTTTATTTCTGACAATTGCAATATTTGTAAAGAAATACATGTACAGTACATGTAAATTTCCCACTACCATATAAAATAACAACACAAGTTTATCTCTCATGGTATTAAATTCTTGTGATTTGATACAAAACACCTGAATCACATAGTGAAGTACTGATGAGAAATAAGGAATCTACAGTATATATTACTTAGTACATGTACTCACTATTCAAGCCATTTCCTATTCCAATTAAGTTGACTCCATGTTTGTACCTATAATAAATCTTACCAAATTAGATATTTTTATATCTTTAAGTGGCTTATATACTGGTATATATTACATTGATTGAGCGGACCTTTAAAGTATTTTGAAGATTAATTGAGGTTTCAAAAGGTGGAGGGGGTTATATACAAATTAGATATCATCAGTTGAAAGATATTTTAATGAATGATTATATATTGTAATGAGCATGCTGGAAAAATAATTATCACTCAAAATTCATATTATTGAGGTTTGATATTGAGGATTGCATTTTGAAATTTTTCATAGCTTAAATACTGAATAATAAAAATCCAGTGTATAATTACCAATATTAAATATTCAATTTCAAAAATTTAATATGGAATGTTGCGTTTTTATGTTACAGTTGGAGGAGACTTTCCTGCAACATCTAGGTCGAGTTCAGCGCCCTCTTCTGGCCGCCGCAGACCAGGAGGGATAAGTTTGGAGCCAGGAAGCCGGTCCAGGCAGCCAGACAGGTAAGATCATTGGAGAAACCCATTCTCAACAATCGATGGAAACCCATCACAATCTTCATTGCCCATTTTGAGATTCAATGTTTATAGTTGTTAAACATGTTAAACATAGTCAAGTATATGTCAAATACTTTAGTATATGAGATGTACAGCAGAGAGTACATTAGTTACAGAGACAAGGTTGTTCTCATTAGTGTTTCCTCTCATTGGCATTTGAAGCAATGTTGAAAATTGTGGGAGGGAGATGCAGACCCAACAAGAAGTCTAGGTTACAAGTTGAGAAGAAAAAACTGGCTCTGTTTTAATTCTGTTAGAAAAGGCTTAGCCCCCTCCTTTCATATACACATGTACATATATGGTACATTCATTATATTCAAACTGTCTTTTGAATCATTGTTTAGCTGTTAAAAATATTTTGATAAAATTTACAATTGTTTACAGTGCGGAGATAGAACAGAAATACAAGGAGATAATGAAGATGACGGGGATATTAACTCTTAATAAAACGGTACGATCAAGGCCTGGATTCCTGTAAATTATTGACTATATTGATCATTTAGGATTTTGATATTTTGTATCAAATTTTATTGTATTTGTTACAGAAATATAACACAGATATTAATGACATGGAACCATTAGGAGAACTAGGACATGGAACATGTGGGCAGGTCATTAAAATGAGGCACAAACCAACCAATCACCTGATGGCAGTCAAGGTCAGGCTGTACTCTAATATTAAATTCGTTATGGTAAATGATGAATAGACATGTTCCTTTACAATGTACCTGTACTAGATGTAAGTTAAATCAATCTGATTGAAATCAGCAGAACTGCTATTCTGCACCTTTTATGAGTGGTAGATTGTCAAAACAGCTGATATTTTACTGATTATGTGAGTCGTAGAGTATCAGACCAGCTGGTTTGAATCAAGTTGTGGTAAATTATTTGTTGCGTGTAAATATTTATTCATTGATGTTTTATTGCAGCAAATGAGAAGATCTGGAAACAAAGAAGAAAACAAGAGAATAATAATGGATCTGGATGTTGTATTAAAATGCCATGATTACCCGTACATTGTGCAGTGCATTGGAACATTTATCACACCAGTAAGTTCCACGTCTTACCTGTGTATTGCCCAAGTTTTGTATATAAGCCAAGTTCTGTCTATAGAAATTCAAGTCTTGTCTATAACCCTAGTTCTGTCTATAATCCAGACTTTTATATTAGCCTAGTCCTTGTACATGTATTATCCAAGCCCTGTGTATAAGCCAAGTACTGCGAATTACCAAGTCCTGTGTATTGCCCAAGTACCGGTACTGTGAATTGCCAAAGTTCTGTGTATTACATAAGTTCTTTGCACTAATTGAGTCATGTTTATAACAAGTTTTAGGTTTTACTGAAGTCTTTGGTTTTATCAAAGCCCCATATATTACCCATGTCCTGTGTTTAACTGTGTAATACCCAGGTTTTCAGTTTTACACAAGTTTTGTGTATTACCCAAGTTGTTTTTAATACATAAGTCATGTTTATAACCCCTTTGGTCTTGTGTATTACCCATGTACTCTTTATTTTCTGTGTACTACTGAATCCATGTGCTTTTCAAATCTGCTTTCCAACTTACTTAAAATTGAGGCAATTTTAAAAACAAGCTGGCTTTTGTTGAGGTGTAAATTACTGTAGATTGCTAATACATGTATTGTACTTGAATCTGATTTATGCCATCTTTTGTCAGTGACTATGACATATTATTGTAGAGTGAGGTATGGATTTGTATGGAGTTGATGTCTACTTGCCTGGATAAGCTGTTAAAGAGAACTAGACTTCCAATTCCAGAGAAGATTCTTGGGAAGATGGCTGTAGCTGTGAGTGAACTTTTTTAGCTCACCTGAGCTGAATGCTCAAGTGAGCTTTTCTGATCACATTTTGTCCGTCGTCCGTCTGTCCATCCGTCTGTAAACTTTCACATTTTGAACTTCTTCTCTAAAACCACCTGGCCAATTTCAACCAAATTTTGCACAAAGCATCCTTATGGTAAAATGAATATAAATTGCAGAAATGAAAGACCGATCTTTATTCAAAGCGGAGAAAACCTCGAAACTTTAGAAAAAGGGGGGTGCATTTTTAAAAATCTTCTACTCAAAAATTACTGAGTCAAATTCAACGTAATTTAGCATAAATAATCCTTATGGAAAGGAAAATATAAATTGCAAAAATTATGGGCTAATTCTGTTTCAAATTTGAGTAATTACGAAAATAATAATAAGACAGAAAAAATGGGGGTCAATCAGTTTAACTTCGGGCTCGATATTTCATAAATCGAAAACGAGGTTAGAGACAGAGGACCAGTCTATGTTAGAAGCAGCCATGTTGAACGCAGATGAATTTGCTTGTTGAGCAACAGTTTACGTGCGAAGGGAATATTTGAATCATCCAAAATATATTTGTGCCGTTTTTGTGAAGTAAATTTAGGTTAAATATTTCAATGCATCGACATTTTCACTTGTGACGGTGTTTTTAGCTTGTTTTGATTTTCGTTTCGTTTCTTTTTAACTTGAGAGAAACTATCGCCTGTATTTTGGAATTTTTACGTATCGAATCAAATATAGACTTCGGTAAATCAGACAGCTGATTGTTTACATATACCTGCGCAAAATCTGATGCACTAACAACATATTATAAAATACTATTCATTATGTTGGTACAATCATCTGGCATATAATTCGGTACGATCTCTACATAATGGTTGATTAATGCAACATGTTTTATTAAGATGCTCAGCATTTTCAATCTAAACGGAGATTATTCTCGCTGCTAGAAATATATACGTATATATATGATGAAAAATAAATTGTGTTTTTTCTTTGTTTTAGTGCATTTTTCTTTTGTTTTATTTGTTTACAAATTTCTATTTACTAACCTGAGAGTCAAGCTTCAAGTTATAAGCAAGATACAGAGCTTTGCGCACAATGCTACTGTATGTTTATATACAGAGCTGAGGTCATGCTTTAGTTCGTTAACTTTATATTTTAAATGCAGCTATGCTGAATAGGAAATACCAAGACTTAGTTTAAAAATCTTAAGTTGAATGTAATAAACTCATTTGAAGAAAAACATGACTCAAACCAAGCTATGTATCTTGCTTATAATTCTACGATTGACGCTGAAATTTTGGTTGATCAATAGAAATGTCTTGCTAAAAGGATGATATGCTGTATTAATGTAACTACTTTCAGGTGCCCCTTCTTAAACGATGAATTGCATAAAATCTACACAAATTTTTGATAGTTTTTCGAACAAAAGTAAATAAAAACGACATCTTTTAAACAGTTTCCTTAGTTCTGACACATTATTATTATGAGGATAAAAGCATTATTGTTGTTCTTAAAAAGATATTTCAGAGGAAAATCATCTTTGTTTGTAGACATTTGTTGTTTTTTAATAAAGATGAAAATAATGGGTGGGCCTTGGTACAATAGAGCGACATGCCTGCCAATACATTGATTTGAATTATAGCTCTTTGAACATATCATGTAACAACATTTTTCAGTTTAGCTTATATTCATCAGTCAAGTGAGTTATGAAACGTCATACGAAATGAATTCACGCCTGGTAAACAACAATCGTTTATAATGGAGAAGACCAATTAAATTTTTCAATGTTTTTAATTTGAAGAATTGAGCGCATTCATTCTGGCGCATTGAGGTACACTTTTCTTCTTTCACATATAGGATTTTTTTTTTATTAAAATACAGTAACTAGTAAGTAGTTGAGGGAAAAAATGAACGTTTATGCTCTCATGTATTTTGATCGCTTTATAAAGTGATTGAGGGATTGGGGGGGGGGGCTAAAATAAGTGAACTGGAAGTTAACCGTGAACACCTTCAGAAAATTTAGATATTTATATTGTATATGATCTTATTTTCGGGAAAAATGGTATTCCATAAAGGTAAATATGTCAAAGATTAAATATAAAAATAAGTGTAAAATTCGGATATTCATTTTTTGTTAATCTACCGAGGGTCATATAGCACAATATTCTTTGAATGCCTATATAAAGCCTCAGGTGAGCGATGTGGCCTATTGGGCCTCTTGTTGTTGTTTAATACTAAAATTGTGAAAATTATTTGTAGTCTTATAGGAAATGATGGAATGCATACTTAGTTTTGAAACTATTTATGTGATCTATTTGTATTTGTAATGAGAGACCAATAAAAACAATGAGTTTAACATGTCTGTACTGTTTTCAGATTGTGAGGGCTTTGGACTATCTAAAAGAGAAACATGGAGTCATTCACAGAGGTACTGTGAACCTAAAAGTTGTCTGATTTGATTGTTTCATCCCATAGTATACCAGCACATGTACATGTATGAATGCATTCAATATACAGAACGGACAAATTCAAACTTTGTACTCTTTTAGAATTGATTCATCATTGTTTTATCCCAAAGTATATACTATCACATAAACATATGAATCACTTTGTACTTTGCTAGAATTGATTCATCATTGTTTCATCCCAAAGTATACTATCACATTTTTTTACCTTGATTAATTTTTGCGAATCCGAGTCATAAAGCTATAGTTCAATTTTTACGTTTTAAATTTTTGCGAATTGTCATCGGTGCTATAAATAAAAAGCACTAAAATATTTTTAAAATGTCACACATATTGGCATGCACAATGTTAGCTAACCTTCGGATGTCGTATATTACCGCTACCTCTAAATTTCTCACAAATCGTATAAATTCAGCTAGTTTAGTTTATAATTTGTTTACCAACTTCATATGGTATCACGTGAGAGTTGATGTCTGCAATTTACATTTTTCATATTACCGATATATACATTAGCAATGCTAAATAACGGCAGCAAATGCAACAAAGCTACCTAACGGGGTATCTTGATACGGATTTATAGCAAGATAATTAGCCCAATTAGCAGTTCACACCTTCACACGCGACAGTTTGTGTACACTATACAAGTATCGGAAGGTCACATGTCAAACACAGGTGATGATCTCCTGTGTCGAGCGAGCGAGAATGAGAGGAAAATGGCGGCATTTAGCGGGATATAAAAAATTTTAATATTCCGTGAAATATAGTGTCTTACCGGTACACTGTGAATGGGGTTAAAAAAAAGAAACCTGTACACTCTGCGTACCGCCGGTACATATCACATGTATGAATAAGTCACGCATGCATGCAGTGTCATCAGTATACATTTAAGAATTTTAATAGACATAATGCTGCCAGTCAATCGAAGATATCAATTGTGAGTGAAGCCCTTTTCCACATGCGGGTTATAGGGGGTAATTACCTGGTTATATAAACAGGTTTTTTAAATGACTAATATTCATATAGTAAGGAGTAGAGACCAGCCTTCGGCAAAATTTTTATTTACTTTTTTTTTTATTGTTGATTAATTTTTAGGAAACAAATTTTGGCGAATGCAGAGCACGCGCAAAGGATGACTGCACTTAGCGCCGGGTTTTGGGCCCTTTTCGGTCGCTTCTGTTGCGTTTATTTCTTAACCTAATATCACTTTTGTTAATTTCTTAAAGAGTCTAGTCTATTTCCAACATGAATTAAGATTTTAGACTGTGATACAATAAGCTCATTCTATGTTTTTCTCCTTACAACTTTCGAAAAAAGGAGAATTTTTGCTTGTCTGCCCTTGACCAAACATTAGATCTATATTAATATGCATGAGAGGTGGAGCTGACATTATCAGAATGGTACTAAAATTAGACTAGCATGAATAACAATGCTATGTATTAAAGTTTATGTGATCACTCTTTCATCATAACCCTATCTATTCTATATGGTACAAGTATATTATTTACTATGGTTTCAACAATTTGACCACGCCCAGGAAAGTACAGAAGTCTTTAAATCAATGCTTGACAACTTAACGTGTTCGAAAACATTGTCCTAGTTAGCACATAACACGCTACCTTACACGCCACGTGATAGAAGTTTGTATTCACAAAGTTACCTGAGGTGAGAAATCACGTGGTGAATTATAATATTCAACATGCATCAACCCTTGGTTACAACAGGGAAAGCGAAAGTAAGAAGAAGCAGTTTTTTCTCATTTTAACCATGAGCGCATGTTTGTCTATTAATCTCCTATTGACATAACTTTGATAATGCAAATATACAACTACTGTTAAACGGAGAACAATAGACAAACATGCGCTGACTTTGTACGAAGTCAGTATAAAAGTGGGCGTCCTCATTATCGTATGGAGATTCAAGACTTTGTGATGACCCCCGCCTATGAAAACAAATTCGTACTTGGTAACAATATATTTTTATTTAACGCAATTACGTAAAGTTGCAGTTTAGATGTGGACCATTTCTGCAATTGAAAGAAAAATTCTTCTTTTAAAAGTTAATTTTCTCGCAAATACCGCATGTCCTTAAGTGTAGTCATCCTTTGCTCAAAATTTATCTTCAGTAAAAATTTCCGGATTTACGGTAAACATGTGAATCAAACCATTAAGAATTATTGATTAACTTGTTAAACTTTGTACGCTGCTAGATGTGAAGCCCTCTAACATATTGCTGGATCAGAACGGCACGGTGAAGCTGTGTGACTTTGGCATCAGTGGACGACTGGTCGACTCCAAGGCCAAGACTAGAAGTGCCGGGTGTGCAGCGTACATGGCGGTCAGTGCCTCTAACATGTCATTTATACAATCAGTTTTTTATATACTGGTACAAGTACATATACTAAATTTTACAAAAATATAAAACTTTGAGAGGTATACAGTTAACTCTAAGAAGAAATTGCATGCTTTATCTCTGCTTACTTTAGATTGTAAGCAAATATTTTCTAACACTTTATCAACAGTGCCCATGTACTGTATGCTCTTTTTACTTGGGGAAAATGAAAATTGATTTTGCTTTTAATTTTAGCCTGAGAGAATCGACCCCCCTGACCCACAGAGACCCGATTATGACATCAGAGCAGATGTGTGGAGTCTGGGAATCACACTGGTAAGATACTATAGGACTACAGTCTGGTTATAAGAATCAAGGAACAGAATACATGTATGTGTTAAAATAAAGGATTATGGTTTACATGTGAAAAAATCTATTTCTAATAATATTGGTAGCATTTACTTTTTCATGTAAAAGTACTGTCCTTGACTGGCATGATTCAATACTTTCATTAGTTCAGGGGTACAGGTATGGAAGTGAGGCAATATGTTAGTGTAAATGCTATGGTATGGGTAGGTGTATTGTTGCCTGCATGTATTGATATTCCATGGTTTTGCAGGTTGAGCTTGCCACAGGGGAGTTTCCGTACAAAGACTGTAAGACAGACTTTGAGGTCCTAACCAAGGTTCTACAAGACGACCCTCCACTACTGACTCCTGGCCCAGCTTACTCCCATGAGTTGTGTTCATTTATCAGAGATTGGTATGTTATTGCATTCATTTATATTGACAGTGTGGGGTTTTCCCCTTCTGTAAGAGTTCTTTTATCTTGTGTACTGATTATTTAAAAGACAGAGTTTTCCTTATTATTGGATAAAGGCATGAAATTTTGACCAAGATAATTGCTGAGATGACAGTAGTTGTCTGTATAATATACACTTCTATTAAAGAATATTTTAAGAATATATTAATATTCGGGCAAGGTCAAGGTCACTGGCAGGAAAAGTAAAAAATTTGTGTCTGGTCCATATCTTTCTTATGGAGAAACATTGGAAGTTCTTACTTCACACAAAGATTGCTTATGACCTGTGGGTGTGTCATGACCTTGCCCCAAGGTCATTCAGGCAAGGTAAAGGTCACTGGCAGGAAAAGTACAAAATTTGTGTCCGGTTCATATCTTTCTTAAGGAAAAACCTTGAAAGTTCTTACTTCACACAAAGATTGCTTATGACCTGAGGGTGTGTCATCACCTTGACAAAGGTCATTTGGGCAAGGTCAAGGTCAGTACCAGGAAAAGTGCAAAATTCATGTCAGGTCCATATCTTTTTTATGGAGAAACATTGGAAGTTCTTACTTCACACAAAGATTGCTTATGACCTGAGGGTGTGTCATGACCTTGACCCAATGTCATTTGGGCAAGGTCAAGGTCATTGTTAAAAAAAAAATGCTTTATTCCTGTCTGTGTATTGTCTTGTATTAATGGAAATGATTAGAAGATAAAATTTGACACAAAGCTTGCATGTGTCAGGTCATGTAAAATTAATTGTAAGATTATCATTCCCACCTGCCAATCTGGAAATGGCCAGCCCTGATGTATTTTATCTTCTATTTTGGTGGGAAAAAAATTTCGGAAAAAAATCGGCCTCGGGATACCAAAAACTCAAAACATTTAATGGCTGCTTGACATGTGGATTATCATTTGATTTCAGTCATGTTTGTTATTATAAGGATGCCAATGTCTTCATGCATTAACAGTTAAGTTGAAATAAAATGGAATTTAAATAATAGAAATTGGTTTGTGTACTCATATTAGCATTAACAATTTTAAAAAATAATGCAGTTGTTATTGATAGAACATGGACGGTTAATGAGATAGCATCCATCATTTTCTATAATTGAAAAATACTTGAGTAATGATTTTTTTTCTTAGCGGGGGGTATCAATCGTGAGCTTGCTCACAGTACCTCTAGTTATCAATATTATTATTAATTACAAATACATAATTCAATTACTATAATAGAGACGTCAAAAAATAAAAATTAAAAAAGAATATAAGCTTCGTGAGCTGAGTGAAACTGGCTAGGATGACCTTTACTATTAACACTGACCCTTTTATACTGGCCTTCCTATGGCTCCGCCCTGTATTCCTATGCAAATCTATTCGAACACGTTAATATCATACAACGTTTTCCCGCTATTCTACGAAACGCGGAAAAACTAAATTCCTTTCTAAACTTGCAAAGTGATTAAGAATTTTTTTATCAAAGTTACATGCACTGGTTTTTATACATGTATATATAGGATATCTATATTGTTTGATTTTATATTTGCTTTACCCAACGAGTTGAAATGGTGTATATATTCGCAAGGCTTGCTGAGCGAATATAACCATTTCAACTAGTTGGATAAAGCAAATATACATTTAAAATCACACAATTATAGATGTTTTATTTATCTCATACAATTTGATTTATATTATGAAGCTCTTGAGACAGCCCCCTATTTGACCCGAATTGATTTTTTTCAAAGATTGAACGATGATGCAACGTTGTGTTAGGCAGTTATTGTGACCTTGCGCAATACAATTTAGTACATCATTTCGGATTAAATCTAACTGTTTTAATGCAAAGTATCACTGAAATAAACCTTGAAATAATTTATCTCTAAGTAAATAATTTTTCTTAAAGCTTAATCACATAATTAAATGGAAATACTGACCAGAAGACTTGAATAATCAATTTTGTTGACATACAAAAGTTGCGAATGCTCGTTAGTTTGAATTGACTCGAATGAGGAACAGTTGTTGATGTTTTATAAAACAAACACTAGCCTAAAGATTGGAAGTTGAAAATATTGCATAAGGATGCTTATACTGGCATGGTGGTGAAATAAAAGTCTTGGGAGACATATTTCGGTAAGTTCTTGTATAGGCCTAGAAACACAACCAAAGTGTTATGTTTTCATCGCGTCGTCTAAACTCCTTGATAGCTAACGTGATTAACAGTTTTATAAACTACACAGTTACATGTATGTGTTTTCCTTCAAATTTGTAATTTAATTCTTTGACAAATCCATTTTAAATCGATTTTTGGTAGTAGATATAGTTGTGTGGAAAATACTGGAAAATCTTCGAAAATAGCTCACTGAAGCGTTAAAGTGAGGGGCTGTGTCAAAAATAGTTCAGACTGGAAGTATTTGATAAAGCATCACCAGTTTGATAAAGCAAATGTTTATCACACGGGTAGAATACACCACACGTATGAGATAAATATTATTTTACCACTGCTAGACCTAATGAAATACTGCTTTCTCATTGTAGTTTAACAAAAGATTACAAAAAACGTCCAAAGTATAGAAAACTACTTGTAAGTATTCAGCTTTTTTTTGCTATTCATGTATTAGTATATATTATTATAATTATAATACATGTACCATAAGTTGGTAAGAGTATGCAATTCTGAGTATGTGTCAACAGACAAATTGCAGTTTGATTAGTGATTGTGATTGGAACATACATATTTTGTGTATAACTGCTGAGTCATCAAATTATGAAGAAATAATGATGATTAATGGCACCTTAATCAATTTGTAAAAACAGATTGGTTTTTAGAAAAAAATAATTTGTCACTATTCTTCATAAAAATAATTGACTGATACAGATGTTATTATTTGTCATTCTACATTTTTAACAGGAGCATCAGTTTATAAAGAAGTATGAAGTGGAAAGAGTGGATGTTGCCAGGTGGTTTGGTGAAATGTCGGAGATAATGGCATGCTATAGTTCATGATGAGGTGAGAAAGATCACAATATAAAAAGCAAGTACAGTGCTTAATTACCCTCTTAATTTTTTTATTTCAACATAATATTATCTTATGTGAAGCATTAAATCTAGGGATGATAGATTATTTTTTTTTGAAAATGAGTAAGAATTTGTTGAATCCATAGATATTTTCAGGATACATGTACTATATAAACCTAATAACTTTATGTTTTTGTTGGGGGGTTTTTTCAGTTCAACGAAGTAGATTTGGTTTTATTATGATATTCGCCTGATATGCTGGTCATAAAGGAGGATATAGAAACTTGAGCATCGGTGACCCAGTTCTCATTGATGTCAATCATTTATCTCCATGACAACAAGCAGAGCCAGTTCCTTGTGGATTTTTGAAGAAGATAAAGCAGTGTGTTTAGCTTTTGTTGCCATGGATGATGTAACCTATCGTCAATCGACATGTCACTGAGATGTGTCTGAATTTCCTCTGCTACTTACAAATGAGTTGAACATACCATAGAATCTGTGTTAAAGTTAAGTTAGCTCCTATCTCAAGCCATCAGGCCCTTCTGTCTCGAGCATGTACAAGTGCATTTATTTCTGTGTTTTCCTTGCCAATGAAATAAGGCATCTTAGTATTAAGATAACTGTGTATTGTTAATTTAGTACATTATATATAACAATGTACGACAGCCAATTTTTTGATTTTGCTAGACTGTTGGATGCTAGTGTGTTACTTATTTGTGGATTTGAGTCACCAAAGAATGAAACATGTCTATATTCACTTACTATAGATGCCCTATGTTAATTTAATCCTTTGATACCAAGATACAGTACTGGTGTTACAGTACATGTTACTGTGAGGTCAGTACATTGTTGTAACTTGGTTCAGGGACCCCCTCTGAGACTCACTAGCTTACAGCGACAGCATTCCATTTTGTGTTATATTGGTCTGTTCACAGAACTCGGTACTTCGTGCGTGTGGCTGTTGACTGAATCTCACACACAGAAACAGTTAGTGCTTATTGATATATTTATTATGTACAGTATATATGTTATTAAGGTGTTGCAATGTACCTGTATTTATAATACTATCAAAGATAGTTTTAATTAATTACTAAACCAAATCTTTTAGGTCACATTTTTGTCCATTGTTTATTAAGTAATAGAACAGTTCTGAATGAAATGTTATTTTTTTCTCTAGTCATCAAATCATATGGATGGGAGATTCTTTTCTTCTACTGTCTATTACTCTTTATAATTTGTCGCAGACCCTGGTCAAGTGGGACATCAAGTTAATGCTTTCTGCATGTACAATCAGGCTGTAATTTATAAGACTACACACCATATATACTTTACCATTCAAGTTTGATCTGGGTGATAGAATTCACAACTCTTTACCTTATATGATATTTTTTTTTATCATGAAATGTATTGTAGTTCATTGCATTATAAAATTCAGAGATTTCGTCAATTGTTATTTGTATTAATTTTAGATGAACTTGGTAGCCTCAAACTGAATAAATATAGATTTAAGACATAGTTTCCAAGAACTTGCTTATAAAAAATCAATGCTCACAGCTCTTCCCTTCTTTTTGTTTATAACTTAACAAAATTTACAGAATATAACAAAGTACAATTTTTAAAGAAAGAAAATTTGTTCATTCAGGCTATGATTGTGTAATTTGTTTAATGGCCAATTTACTGATCCTCATGATTTACTCATTCTGACAAGAACTGATTTGCTGGTCTGTTGGTGACCTTGTACACAAATGTCATTACATTCTGTACCAAACAATTACTGTGCAGTCAGAAATGGTTTCTGTAGAAGACACTTCATCATACTCATTAAAAAAAAGACAAACATTTAAGTACATGTCTGTACCAAATGATGTTGATTGTGATGTATTTCTTGAGCAGTGATGATTTCCTTTTGAGAGGCAGTGTGATTGTGTTGTTACTGTGTTCAGAAGCTGACAACAGCTGACAGAATAAAACATTACAAACTAAGCCTGCTTTTGTTGATTTTTATCTCACCACAGCCTGAGGTTCATGAGCTTTTTTTATCAAAATTTTCCATTTTTGTCAACATTTGCGGTAGTGTTGGTGCAGTCATACATTTCATTTTTACATACAGCGATATGTGAAGAAAAAATTCTTTTAAAGAAAATGGAAGCTACATTTTACAATTACTGTAGAAGCAATCTTGTATTAATAATTCTTATGTTATTTCATACAATAACACCTGTTTTATTCCGTAACCTATGAGGAGCAGTTATGGGAATATTCATGTACGAACAAATCTTTGAGGCAAAGATTTAAAAAATTGATATGAAAGCATACTAGAACAAAGATGTTTCAAGTGGGTTTTTTTTTTAACAATGGCCAGCAGGGACCATTTTCTGGGCGGAGACTCGATATATATATGCAAAACACGATGAAGAACTTTTCTGAAGAAATTTTGAAATTAATTCGTTAGCTAACACATAGAAATAAAACAAGTCTTCAACAGTGGTTCAGAAAAGTAGCAAGAGGTTTATAGTTTTAAGTTGAGAAAGATTCATGATGTATAAGGACAAGCAAATGTCTGCAATAGGGTCCACTTCATTCTACATTGATGGTTTATATCATTATTAACGAAAAATATATATATACATGTATCTTGAATAATGTGGATACCATGATTGTAAAATTAATATGTAATCAGCTAAGTATTGAGATATTTAGTTTTTTTCCCGAACATAACTCAAAAAGAGTAAGAAAGGTAACACTAAAGGAATTAATTCATATTTTAAAAAATCTGAAGAAATTGATAAAGATGGGGGTTTTTAAAGATAAGATTGAATTGGAAAAATTCATCTTCCCAAGTCAAGAGTTTCTGATCCACTCTGCTCTACATAAAGAGAAGCGGAGCGGATCAGAAACCCTTGACTTGGGAAGATAGAAAAAAATATTTCTTTGAAGGAAATTATGGTACACTTACATATACATGTATTTTGTGTTGTATTTGATAGAAAGTAAAGCTAGTACTATCGCTGTGTAAGGGCCTGTGGTGTTTCTAAGAGGACACGTGCCTCACTTATTAATGTGTAAATCAAAATTTAGAAACTCTGTCTCAACTGATTTGCTCATGTACATTGTTAAGGCTGTTGAGTGGCATGAATTACATGAAAATGTTCCGTGGTGTGGTTCAGAAAAGCGAGAGATTTTAGAGGTTGTAATTTGATCAAAATGGACTGATTTTTTCCCCCATCTTTAATTAAATGTAAATTTAAAGCAGTTTTTTTCTTGCTATTTGCATGACTTTAAAAGCTATTTTGAACAATGATTATAAAGCAAAGTTTACATTTTGATTGAATTCTACAGAATTTGTTTGAAGTCTCCCTTTTTTATTGGATTTTGTATAAATAATCACTCGACAATAAACAAAAATTCAATCGAAAATCTTGGAAGGACTGTCACTTTTGCGCATAACAACTTTATTCAATTCGCGAAAATAGACGTGTAAAGCGTAAAAAAATAGACTGCATAAAAATGTACTCCTTTACAGGAGAAGTCATAAAACTTACGAAATAAATCTAAATGACATCCTTATCTCGCGTGATCAATCTAGATATGTATTTAACTCCTTGTCTAACTTGTATTGACATTTTTCTCGGCGAATTTCCGGATTTCGTCAGGGAATGCGTCCTTTCTTCCAGATGGTCAGACTCGTCTTTTTATTCTCCTCTTTATAACTATTCCCGTCGTTGAACAAACACGGAGTCCTGTGAATAGCGCCCATTTATCTTTGATGTGGAGTATGCTTCCTTCTCGAGTGCTAGCACGCACCTGTTCGTTAATTTTATTAATTGTTCTGGTGCAGCATCAGTTCGGCGGAATCATCTTTGGACATATTTAGATAATTTAGAGATATAGAGAAATCAATTGTGATCATTGTTCGTGTTCGCCTTTTGGCAGAGAGAGAGAGAGAGAGAGAGAGAGAGAGAGAGAGCACAAAAAGAGGGGGTTTACTTATTGACAATGATGAATGATTTTTGTTGCCATGTGTATCGTAAATATATGCAACGATATCGTTGCTTATCTATTTGCATTGCGACCTGTTTGTTTATTATCAATCAGATAGCTTGTGAATAAACCGGATACCTTTCTATCGCTGGTTAATAGAGTTAAATAAAACCTCCCCCAATTCAATTTCCTGATAATTAATTCTTACTTTTACGGGGCTGTCTCATCTGATACAGCATTATGTGTCGCCGACACGGTTTCTGGGAATGAGAACAAGATTCAGTGTCGGTTTGTCTTGTATCAACATAGAATATAGTGATATAGTATCGACTTCTCGCCGTCAATTAAAGGATTACTAGGAGAACAACAAAAATTCGATTAAATATTAATCCCACGTATTATATCAGAAATCGTTCTTAATGGACGCAAAAAATATAATAATCTGCTATTTTACTAACCCCCCCCTTTCTACCTCTTTTCTCCATGGAGGGGAATATGCGATCTGATTTCCTCTCTCTCTCATCAATCAAACTTCTCAAGTGTTAAAGTGCATTTATTAAGATGATGACGATGATGATGATGATGTAAGGCAAAAGATCATGTGTCCATTCTTTTTCGCATCGGTCAGTTTTAAGAGTTTATAATGATATGCATGGTCTGGCGAACTCGAGCTCACATTACTAAACGAACTTTAAAAGAAAAACTAAATTGTTTTTTATAAAAAAAAATCTTATATTGTACACGAGTACAAAATTGAATTAAAAGCTGTCGTACAGAAACAAGCCAAACGGACGAGTGCATTATGAAAGACCTGTCAGTTACCCGTACAACACTTTATGATTAATGGTTTTGGTACTGAATACATTCATTTACATTATGCTTCACTTTGTGGGAGGCAAAAAGGTGGCTCCATTCTGATTCCTAAAAGAATTTATGCACACGCTCCATTAGGTTTCCGAGCTATTCGACCGATTAAGCTGTCAAATACCATTAACTTATTGAATTTTGGTGGAAATGTCAAACTTTGAATATTTCATCTCGTACATCATTACTCTTCGTAAACCACATCAAATACTAGTATAACCATATCGAGTCTCTATCGCTGATTTGCTGCGACTACAAAAAGAGATACATGCAAAAGACTGCATATTGAACGATTAGTGTCGTATGCAATGTCATAGAGAGACTGAAGATTTGATCAATGCCCCACCCGCATGCCACAGTATTTAGAGCGAAAGTTTTACATTAATTTTAAAGCGCTTCGGTTGTAAGGAATGAATTCTTCCGCGAGGCAATATTTTGGATGAGACCTTTACGTACAGTAGGTGATGGTCCAACTTTTAATCCAAAACTGTTAAAGTACATAAATTTTAAAGTAATTTTATAAGAATCTCTCTCTCTCTCTCTCTCTCTCTCTCTCTCTCTCTCTCTCTCTCTCTCTCTCTCTCTGAAGTTCGCGCGAGTTTTACAAAAGGATATTTAACGCCCACTCTTCGTCTGCAAAGATATATTCAGAGAAATGTTAATTTTTTATTAATTCATAATAAAAAAAAAATAAAATTTATCGATATATCTTAAAATTTAATTTTTGTACACGCCACCTGTCTGTAAAATCGTTAATCTGCTAAACAAACATTTTCTGCTTGAAGCAGCGTTTCTGAGAAATCCCTGCAGTAAAAGCGTCAAAAAAGTAAAAATCCTATACAAGTTCAGGTTATGTTTCCGATCAAGTGTCTGCAATAAAAACCATATTTGATATTTGAGATTTTAATGCCGACACGTCTCACTACAGAAGAGAGTGGAAATCGAAAAATATTCATGCAATCACCACAATGTGTTCTTTTTAATTGATATTAAATGAAAACTTAATCTAATATGTTGTTCACTGGTACACGAAAGAGACTTGGCAGAACAATCAGTGAGGTGATAAGTCCAATAGATGAACTGCATTATCTTAAATTCTAATATAGGATTAACTGTGGGATCAATAACTAATTTTAAGTGCGCTCTGTCACTCGGTATAAAACCAGGACCCCCTCCATCTTTCTCATTTAGTTCAATGGAGACCTTTTCTTCTGTCTCGATAACACTGCTGGTCTTATTTGCCCAAACTGGCACCTCGCTGGAAACATTCAGATATAAAGTCGAACTCGACGTGAACACGAACTTGGTTTTAAGATGGGGGATAGACTACAACCTGGCCAGAATTTACTTCGAACTGAGCGCCACGGTCTTGCCTGGCCAGGGTCTGATGTTTGGGTTCTCCGACTACGGCGATGTGACAGGGGCAGATTTAGCGGTCTTAGGGACCAATTTTGGCAAAGTTAACCTAAAGGTAAGAATAAGATCTTAAGGGGTCAGAAATTGCGGGGGGGGGGGGGGGTTCCGAGCAAATGCACACGTTTTAACTATATTTTCATCAGAGCATGTTATATTGTCGCATTACAGTTTGTTGTTCAAAACGTAATTAAGGTCCAGAAATTAGCAATAACTTTCCCAACCGACGAGGACTTCCCTATAACGAATGTATGGACGGTTTTATGAATGACTTCTGGCTAGTTGTTCTCGCATTAATCTTTAATCAACTAAAATACATGTAACTATGTGATTCCGTTACCAAAAAAAGAGTACTCAAATATAGGACTGTTGCTCTTCTTTAATAATCTAAAACTTGCCTTGAAAGGGAAAAAATGATTATAACGATAAAAAAAATAATTATTGATACATGCACACCATTTCTATTAATAACTTCGACAGACGAGTTTTTAGAAAATCTTCGATTGTCTACAATAACTATCGTATTGTACATGAATATCTTTAAGAAAATAATTTAGAGAACCTGGGCACATTTGGTATCCATTCAGCGGGCTCTGGGCGAATTCGAATGTTCCATCCAATGATGCTAAATTGATATTTTTACATTGTATATGTATTACGATGAAACACAAGTTGTTAAATATAAGACAATGAATGGTTCGTTAAACTAAAACTTGTAATCAAAATAATTTATGAAGAATCGAGAGATAGAACAATCATTTTTTTTGGGGGGGGGGTTCTAAAATTACGCTGCGACATTTTTTCTTTTAAACACAGGAATTGATTTATTCCTAAATCATTTATTTGATTTTATTTGATTTATTCCTAAATCATTTATTTTATTTTATTTTATTTATTCCTAAATCATCAAAAGAATCAGAAACAACGTAAAACTTACCTTTTCCTCTCTTTGAATAAAACAAATGGTTGCAATGCAAAATAATTTTCTTAAGAACACAAATACGTTATAACAATTAACAATTTTAACTTACAAGATTCATATGTCACGCCAAATTCACAAAAATTAGCTAATCGTAGTTTCACAGTCGATAAACTAGTTAAAACGGTTGTAAACTATAGTTTACGGACATAAAACTATAGTTAACGACGATAATCTATATTTTACACCTGTAAACCATAGTTAACGCGATCATCTATGTTTCAGATGTTTAAAACTATAATTAACACTGAAAACAACCATTTGCGATTGCAAAACATAATATATCTGATAAAAATAGTTTCACGAGTGTGAAACTATGATTAACAGCTCTTACCCATAGTTTAACGAATGTGAATTATAGTTTACAGATGTGAATCTATATTTATCAGCAAAACCTATTGTAAACTTTATTTGCAGACAGATAATCTTAGATTATCATTTGTAAACTATAGTTTACAACCGTTAGATATGGTTTTGTAGATGAAAACTATAGTTAACGGGTCGTTAATTATATTTAACGACACGTTAACTTTAGTTCACGGTTCGTAAACTATAGTAAACAATAAACTATTGTTAACTATAATTTAGCGTCCGTTAACTATAGTAAATAGTCGATAAACCAAGTTTATCATCTGTTAAACTTTACTTAACGCCATTAATCTACTATTAATATAGATCTATGTTTCAGAAGTGTAAAACTATAATTAACACTGAAAACAATCATTTACAATTGCAAAACATAATTTATCTGATAAATATATTTTTACGATTGTGAAACTATGATTAACAACTCTTAACTATAATTAACGAAAGTAAATTATAGTTTACAGATATGAATCTATATTTATCACCAAAATCTATCGTTAACGTTATTTGCAGACAGATAAACTTAGATTACCATTCGTTAACTATAGTTTACAACCGTTAAATATAGTTTTACAGATGAAAACTATAGTTAACGAATCGTTAACTATAGTTTGCGGTTCGTAAACTATAGTTAACAGTCGATAAACCTAATTTATGAAATGTGAAACTATGTTTAGCTCATTTTTGTGAATTTGGCGTGCCATAGATCCATCAAATAAGGATACGTGCCACAAAGTAAACACATCACGTTTGCGCATCTTGCACTACTCGTGCATACAACTTTCTGAATGTTCGATCTTAAAAAATGGATTTGTCATACAAATACATGGTTTTAACTGTTATTTAAATGTTGTTTTGTGTGTGGTTTTAAAACTTATTTTAAATAAATTTATGTAACTTGTATTGAACGAATAAAAAGTTCTACGTGTTTGCGTGTACCCGCAAGAACTACATGTACTATACAAAATGTTTCATGCATGGCTTATGTACAAAAGTAACGTATTTTATCCACTTCAAGAAACCCAGTTTCATTATACAGGACTGCTCTCAAGCATTCAAACAGATAAATGATCCATCATTTCTTTGTCACAAGTTAATCGTAAATTTTACCAAACCTGTGTTATTGGACGTACTCTTTTTACACGAAGATACTGATAATTGTTCATATATACATTTGTATTTACACTAATACTATTATATAAATAGTGCCTGTTTGGGAGGGTACCAGTTGAAATTGACACCCCGAGAAAACCATTGTCAACCGACGCGAAGCGGAGGTTGACAACTGGTACCCTCCCAAACAGGCACTATTTATTTTATTATACTGAATGTCTTAATTTTTATAGCAAATTTTACTGCTTTTATATAGAAAAGACGTGAATTCTACGGCGAACCGTACGCGCATAATTAACGCGCATGTAACAATTCGTTCTATCGGCCCGTTGCTAAGCGTGCAAGGGAGAGAGAACGGATTGTCAACTGCGTCTAAACCAATCAGATTGCAGTATTTAACATGAAAGTATAATAAACCGTTTTGTTGTTGAGTAATGATAAGCTGAAAATGACATGTATATTGTATATATACACAGTAACTATATGGAGAAGGCATTATTCTCGATTAGTGTCACTTTTTAGAACAAAAATTATAATCCTGTCAGAACTTTTAAAGTTTATTCGCCAAGTATTGCAGATGTATTGGTCAGCTGATCGGGAGAACATCAGCGCTATTATATATTCATAGTAGTTCTTCAGCCATATCTTGGATTTATAAATGAATCACTCGATATTTCATTTTCATTAAAACCCAACTTGGGTGTAGAATATTTATTGTCCACACAGTTCCGTTCAGTCTGGCCGCACAACACCCGAATCCCCTGTAGACAACTTCCCAAAACAGCAAACAATCAAGAAATTGTATCAAACAGTCTCTGCGCCAGATCCTCCCGTTGCGTTTCCATTACGTAATGGGTATATTTGAGGTTATGGTGATAACCCCCACCCCACCCACCCCAAATAAAAAGCTAACCCCCCAAAAAATCCACCAAAAAAACAACAAAACCAGACACGAACAAACAAAACATGAAAGATTAAAAACCCTATATTGTAACTTCATTTTACTTAACTGATATATAGACTGTGTGAATTCTTCAGAATGACTGTGTAGGTCAAAAACAGATGTAGAATAGAGAATATCTTGTTTTATATTTTAATAAAATTTAAAAAATCATAGGTCTAAAACAAAGCAAAGTTGAAAGATAATTTGTTTCTCAAAATTAGACCAAACAAATAATGCAGCGTTCGATTTCATCACTCAATTTATCTTCAGGACTGCTGGACTGACAAAAATGGAATTTTACGGATGGATTTTCAGCAAAACTATGCATTAACAAGTGGTGAATGGAAAAACAACAAATTGCTGGCGAGATTTCACAGACAATTTGACACGTGCGATCCCCTGGATTACGCCATTGATGTGAGTACAAATAAATCTTCATCAAACACTCCTTTTGTTTTTCAGTCCAAAAGTCATGACCTCTTCTGGAATACAATCAATTATGTACATCAAGAAGGGTCCGTCATTAAAAAGGGAGCAACGTGTCACCTCGTTGTGATTTACACGACGTTTTAAACAGCTTTTTTTTTTACTATTTACGTGAATTAGGAGTCATGGCCACCAAATAAAGAGACCAATCTAAAAGTTTAAAAATTCCAAAGAATCCTTGTTGTAAGAAATCAGCTTTTATTTTTAGTTAGATTTAATGAAAATAAAACAAGTGACAACATGACTATGTGTTGTTTACTGAAGTTTTATTATTATCGTTTTTTTTAATTGAATTAAATCAAATATAAAGTCGTTCACCAAATTCATTGAAATAAAAGCAAACGTCATTTATTTCTAATATTTCGTACAAATGCTTTATTATTCATATACGGAAAAGATAAGCAGCGGGAAAAAATTACATGCTGCGACATAAATTCGGAACTCTCTCTTTCTTTTTCTTTAGACAGGCACCACGCACGTGATATTTGCTGTGACGCAGGGACCCCCACAACCTGGACAACAGATAGCGTCCTCCGTCAAAGTTGGTCTACAGAGGGTACAGCTGCTGAAGCCCGACCTACCACAGCCAGACATTCCCCCAGATACCTGGTCCTTTGACATCTTGAACCCAAACGTAAGGTTCTTGTTTTTCATTAGAAATGTCACGTATTCCAGTAATGTGTTCCAAGTTGGTAATAAAAACATATTTGTCTGAAAATCGCTTATAAATTATTTGAAATTATCTCTAAAATACCATTCATCACTGTAATTTTTTATGTGTCCTAATATGATTATGTAATATTATTGGTTTGTATTTATAAAGCCTTTTTTTCAATATCAATAATTCAGAAAGGCATTTAGCCGATGGTATTTGATAAAGGTTAGAATGGTACCTCCTAATACTACTGAACATGTTTCATCTCGCGTCATTTGCGCTGTAAATTCTTTTAGTGTAAAATATTAAATTATATTTAGACTTAAAAAAAAAGATCGGTTTGATGAAATAATTGCACTCCACAGATAACCATTCCAGCCCGAGACACAACGTACTGGTGGTATGTCGCCCAGCTCCCGCAACTCTCTACCAAACACCATGTCATTCAGGTCAGAATTTGGAAAAAAAATTGAACAATGATAATATGATATAAATGATAACAAAACCAGAATTAAGTTAGTTAGCATTTCATAAAAAAGTTTGAATTTTGTAGGGATTGTGTTATTGATATTAGAAAGCAGATTGCATGGAAGCAAAAGAGTTCCTAAACATTCAAATAAAAAAAACAACAACCTGGGTTTCACTTACTAGAGTTTTGATTTTAATCATTGCAGTATGAGGGGATAATAACTAAAGGAAATGAAGAATTTGTTCACCATATTGAAGTGTTTCATTGCCAAGTGGACCCTAAGGTAAAAGTGACGTCATACAACGGCCCGGGCATGGCTGAGGGCAAATCTCCGGAACTAGAGGCGTGTCGGGAAGTTATCGGTGCCTGGGCAATGGGCGCATCGGTACAGCCTTACTTCTTCAAAAATATAAAAAATTATTTACTAACACAGAAAAGTTTTTGTCAAGTAAATATTACAAGTTGAGTTTACGTACAAGCGTTACCTCTATTTGATTTCAATCGTTCAAAATGGGATAAATTTTGAAAAAAAAGAGGAAATGAAGAATTTGTTCATCACATTATTGTCTACTAAATATTTAAAGTTGAATAATGATATTGTAATTTCCACCCACATTTACAACCATGAAGGCCATATATTTACCCAACGAGGCGGGGACAGCTATTGGTGGCCCGCATTTATCACGTTATGTCCTCCTGGAGGTCCATCTCAACAACCCAAAACTGAAAACAGGTAATGTATACCAGGAAGCGCAAGAACGACTTTAAATAAAAAATGACTAAAAATGTTTATAAACCGAAAATCAATCAAATTAATCTGGGATTATCGTATACATAAAGTTCAGGTTTCCATGTTTCGTAATTCGCTCCAAAGATTATTCAAAAATAAGCATCATTTGGGAATACTTTTTGAAATTGATAAACCAAACCAATTTCTAACAATGAATCAGTGCGTTCTGATAACAGGAGTGATGGATTCGTCGGGGATACGGTTTCATGTGACCAGACACTTGCGACCTTACGACTCGGGGATCATGGAGTTAGGGCTAGAGTACACCAATAAAATGGCGATACCCCCGGGCCAGAGCGTGTTCACACTGCCGGGTTATTGCATTCCAGAGTGTACCAACATAGTAAGTCAGTATCGAGAAAATATGACTTCTTTTAAATTGTTATTGCTTTAAAGTCTCTTCTCAAGGAACGACCGGGGCGGGTAGATTATGAATGACAAAGGTTAAATGCATCAGATGGGTGTTATTTTTTTCCTGGATCCATGCTATGTACATGTATGCTTTGTCTTAAAGGCATTGCCACCCAGTGGGATCCGACTTTACGCTTCCCAGCTCCATACTCATCTGACCGGGAAAAGGGTCTTCACAAAACACTTCCGGACCGGGATCGAGCTTCCGGAACTCAACAGAGATAACCATTACAGTCCACACTTCCAGGAAATCCGGATCCTACCTCGCCACGTGCACGTGCTTCCTGTATAACAGTTATTTCTATTTGCTCTATACATGTTTTTATATTTTTCATTAAAAGCAAATACCTTATATGTAATATAAATGTCGTGTCTTCTATAGATATTGTATATATAGGTGAATCAGTTTTCGAGTAATTTGCTATCGAGCAGCTAGCCAAGAGATCTACCTTTGTTGTGTGTTACGGGCCGTAGTCTAGATTTAAATAGAGTTTTATTAGTCTTGACTGATCTTCATAACTTACCAATCACGGTGTTTTTTATCATTTTAATTACTGTGGTTTCATCAATATTCGTTGAATACCAATTTTCGTGGGTTTCGTTGTTAAGTTGATCCACGAAATTAAATGTTCATTGAAGTGCAATTTCTATTAACATTTTGTATTGATATGATCATTAGCCACGAATTTACGTATCGTTGAAACTGTGATTTTCACTAAAGTTATCCTTGAAAATTGATACCATTGAATATTAATAAAGCCACAATACTCCAAATTTAACATATTTTTATTGTATAAAATATATACTCAAGGATCAGAAGCAAGTTCGTAAAACTAAGGAGTTCTCCTTAAATTTACTTCATTATCTGATTACTAGTATTTGATATTCCATAACACAGGAGTATATTATTATTTTATTATTATATTACTTAAACAAGTGTATATAAAAGAGTTATAATCAATCATGTTCAAAACATGATCTCAATAGAGGTCAAGGTTAAAGCTTACTGGTCGAGGTCATAGCTGATTTGTTGTACATATAGTACACGTTTCTTTTCTGGTTTATGACAACTGCAATCAGGATATTAATTTCTTAACTCGTCTGTCATAAAATTGACGTAACTAATACATACACGTTAATTTTCCGATTCGATAGTATATATATGGATGTGTTTTATAATCAGGTATGCTTTGTTGCAGGGAGATGCCCTTGTGACGTCCTGTGTGGACAGCACTGCTAATAGGTCATCGATAACACTGGTAACATTTAGCTGTGTTTGCTTTTGAAATTACATATACATGTACATGTAATAATAAGTAGATACTAAATACTCGTTTTGCATAGTCTTTTTTGTAATCATTCAAATAATTCTCAGTGGACCTAAGTATATAGTTCGTAAATGTTGCAATTAAACTACTGTGTAGCTTCTTTATACATTGTAACATATATATACGTACATTACAGGGGGGCTTCTCCATTCGGGAGGAGATGTGTGTGAATTACGTACACTACTACCCTCGCTGTCAGCTCGAGGTCTGTAAGAGTTCCGTGGCGGACCACTCTCTACATCGGTTCTTCCAGCTAGCGAACGCGTGAGTAACACCAAGTCAGATGCACCGCAATATTCTTACACTCTGACGTTTTATTCATATAAACTGGTAAAACTTGATATTATTTTTATTGCCCAGAACACAGAATTCAGATGATGTCGCGGAGAGATACAAATCTGTGGACTGGACTCCCTCCAAAGTTGCGTCACTGCAGAAGCTCTACCAACACGCTCCCATCTCTATGCAATGTAACACGTCGAGCGGAGTCCGATTTCCGGTGAGGGGGTTATAAAATCTTGGACCAGTCGTAGTTTTCATACTTAGTCACATTAGAGTGTTGTTATAAATCGGAATCTTTGTTTCTCCCCAGGGCTACTGGAGCACCAAATCTGTTCCTAGAATACTCCTCCCACGCAAATCCGCGAGTACTGGCTGTGTCAAAGATATACCCTGGGTTCTTCCATAACTATGTAATAAATCGTTTACTTTTGCTTGTGTTCTTTTTTTTAAACTCTTAATTACATGTATATGTACAACGTAATAACTTTTCGAATCAGCGACCAATTAATGGAACTGATACATGTATATCGGAATGCCACTTCTGGCAATACACTAAAGAATTATCCATAAAATATTTCGGTCAAATTGATATACACATCACACGAAGCATTGTTATCATAGAAATCCAAATCTGATCGAGGAATATCAATCAAATAACTATTAAAAAGAACTCAATATACATGTTGTTTTAAACCGTTCAGTACTACAGAAGATATCCAAAATATAAAAATATAGTATGCTGCGGTTCCGTTTTTTTAATAAAACCCACCCCCAAAAAATAAAAACGTTATCGTAAATAGGCCAAGATATATGACTAGAGTTTCCATAGGCATCTATTATTAAAAAAAAAAAGTCAAAAATATAAACCCTCTACCCAATATTATACGTGGGTTATTAGGTAAAGGATATATGTTTTATTATGAGAAAAACTTAAGACGCCAGATGCCTATGCGTGTTTCCTGTTTTCTGACTAGCTGCAGGTCTGTAGCTCCCGGTCTAAAAATTTTTTTCAGACCGGGAGCTACAGACCCGCAGCTAATTTCTGACCAACCCTTATCATAAATGTCGATTCTAACAATTTTAGCTTATTGATCTGACAATTTTTTTTAGTTTTACATAATAAAAAATCCTCTCGGAACTTATGCATTTAAAGCCTATGCTATTTTTATGAAACAATAAATCCTAACTAGGCGTATTCAAGATGTTGCAAAAGGGGCGTTTTTCCGGTCAACCATTAATGGGCTAAAGTAGAGATGCACAATTAATCTCCATCATTAACATTACCGTACTTTTGCAAGGATCCCGATAAAGTGGAGTTTTATTGATTGTTCAAATGAGACTTACATGAGGGGTCAAAGTTTATCATAGATATCCGTCCAACTGGGCTTTAATACCATTGCATTCTTGCGTCAAAAGTTCAGTAATAGGGTAAAATGAAACATATTCCATCTGAAAAACAATAGTATTTTTATTGTTACATACACTGGAATCTCTAACCTGTGGTCTCTCGGTAACTCCACGCAAATATTTTTTTTTTCAATAAAAGATACTAAGCCCATATTTCTTCAGAAGAATTCTCTATACATTGTATTTCAGTTTAATATACCTTTCCCCACTTGTGACCTCTCTGACCTACAGGAATTACGAAATAAATTAAATGCATTCTAGTTTGCTTCTATGTTAAAAAAATACAAAATACTCATTTCCTCAAGATTTTTTGGGGGTAGGGTAAGGTTAAAATTGAAAATCCCCTCCCACTCAGAATGTAGTGTCCCTTCTCCGACCCCATAGTCATGGTACAAATGTTGTTCTTCTGGAAAAATTATAAGTACGTATGCAGAAAGTACTTCAAAGTCTATCACCAAAGGAGGCTCTGTGCCAGGTTTTGGTTGAAATTGTCTCAATGGTTCAAGAGAATATGAAAATATGAAATTGCAATGACGACCAGAGTAGCTCACTCGAGAACTGTTTCTCAGTTTTGCAATGTGACCCATGATATTCTTGTATTTAATTTCTAAATTACAATATACATATTCAAAACCAAGTTAACAAAATTTAACATCGGAGTTTTTCAAACAAGGGATATTTAATGTATTCAGTTTCATGCTTTCACAGGGAGAAATAAAATGGGCCCAATACAGAAGAACTCTTCCAATGTTGAGATAAAAATCCGTTTTATTTACAAATCCAACAAACTTGGAAATATTTAATAAAATTGACATACCGAATAATATTGTACAGAATTTAAAGGGTAGTGCAACAATTCCCATACCATTAACAAAATGGAGATATAAATGCATTATATAATAATTGTGGAATATCCATCAACAAGGAACGATCTCTCATGTAGAATAAGGGAACACTTTAGCTTCCCATGCAAAACACTCGTACACACAGTCTTGTAAAACTTCCAGAAAAGTCTTGATTATTTAAAGAAGTCTACACATGATTTCTACTGCTTACACTTCGATTTTTTCACCTGAACTTGTACATCATCTCTCTTAACATTACACTTGTTAAAATATGAGCGAAGCATGTAATCAACAGAATGGTGTGCATGTGTTATAACATATAGTAGGAATTAAAACTTAGTTTGTTTCTACGCAAGACCTAATTTGTGTCTAATCCACAAATATTTCCTGATTCACAGGGCAAAATAACAACAGATTCCACTATAAAGGGAAAAAGTGGTAAGATTGAATGAAAAATTGGATTCTATAATATATATTAAGGTATTCAAGATAATTCTTTTCCTCAAGAGGTATAAAATTATAAATAATAAAAAACAATTCTCATAACTCTTCACACTATATTCTACTAAGTTTTCAGTAAATATTTCACACTAGTTGTGCCTATACTCAAGTTGTCTCCAAACAATACATTGTATACAAATTGAGATTCCAATAGAAAGTGCTATGCATACAAGTTTAGCTTCATTGATCACATCATTTTACATCAATAAATACACCTTTTTACCCAATTGGTGAAGCAAAATGAAGAATAGCCCCAACCTGAATAATTAAGGTATTGGAGATATTCTGTACTTTCATTTTATCAACTACATGTATGCTTCATTTACACAGATAAAAAGTTTCAAACCTTAAACATATATGGTACATGCATTTTGAGTTAACACAATAACTTGGATAAAATAATGCCTGATTCCATTTACTCGTTATATGTTCGGCTGCTAAAATGAGATTCTCCCTCGAGATTCTGGATAAAGGGAAATAACTCCAAATTCCATTAAATGTGCGTAGTTACAAAAAGAAATGAGACAAGATCAAACTAAAATACAAAATAAACCCCAGAAACTACTATGGCCAGCCATAGGTTTTAAAATTATAAATAAAAGAACACAAGTGAGCATGTTAAAACAATAATCCTGTAATATAGTTACACAACTGAGAATTTGCACTAAAAAAAGAATTGCACTAACAAACATTGGTTCATCTTTTTTTGCAATTTGATTGAAAAACCTAATATTTATTGCACTTTTATAGAAAGCTACACACCACAGAGTTGTAAATTATATTACTTGGAGACATTTTATATGGTTATGGTAACCATGACACATAATTTTGCCAGCAAAATCTGAGGACATCAACTGAACAAAACAACAATGAAAAGTGAGAATATTGCAGATCAACTTAAAAATGTTTCAGATTGCGTAACTTGATTAATGATAGTCTTCAACCAAGTATGTCCTTCGCCCTACATAGTCTGACATACTGAACTTGGGGCAAGGACTTCTGCATTAACAAGTCTGACATCATCTAGCAGGAAGAACATGATACCTGTAGAAGAAGAATATTGGAGAATTCATTTATACAATCTCTCTATAGCTACATACAGTATGCAAGAACTGGTCACAAGAAATCCAGGGTAAACTCTATTTGTGGACAACTTCTTGTCTCAAAGGAAGGCATTCACACCACATTTAAACGCATGACATATGATCTTTAACTATCCCCTGTAAGTAAATCATTACCTACAGCTTAACATGGGTAAAGGTCATTCATGGCACATGACCTTTATAACAAAATAGAGGTCAAAAACACAGAATATTTTAATCACTACGCTATTTGCAAATCCCTGGAAGGTTTATCTCACACAGTTATCAGTGGTCTATATATCTATAGACTGTTGTTTCATGGGATATTTAGAATTCCTTGTTGGTGAACCATAGGCTTCTCTCGTGTCAAAGTGTTCATGCTCTTTTCTATGAGAGTACCGGTCATCTCGCCGTGGCTCGTGCATTTCACCACTATGGTCTCTACGATCATAATCTCGGGGCGACATCCGATTGTAATCACTACGTTCATAATGTCCCGATCTCAGATCACGATCGTGAAGTTTTTCACGGGAAGGACTTGTGTCTCTATCACCACCACGTATATGATGTTCATGATCGTCGTGTCTTCGCGGTTCACGAAATGAAGAACTATGAACACTGTGACCATGTCCGTGGTGCCCGTGCCCATGTCCATGCCCAGGGGGCACTGTGTTATGCCTCGTTATGGGATTGGGGGAAGGCATTAGTTTTGTTTGCTGGGTGTTATCTACTGGATGTGTTGCTTTCCAATAAGCTTCTAAAAACTCGGACAGATGTTCACAGGCATCTTCCAGCTGATTTTCATCAAGAATAACATCAAACATATCCTGAAACAGATAAAAAAAAATCTATATACACTTATGAACACAATTATAACTTTTATATCTTCATATAAAAACATACTATGCCACTTTTATGTCTACATAAAATATGACTATTTTTTAATGAAGTTAAGTATTTTTACTGCACATACATGTATCAGCTGTGTGTATTAAGAATTAGCCTGAATTCATAATGACTTCACTTGAAGACAGTAAAAGGGAATTCCTTATCATTAAAAAGACTTACTGGACTACACTGGTTCAGTTTGTCAGCAGCTACTAACTGTACATTCATGTTACGACTCTGAGATTTCCCTCTTGATTTGATTAATCGCTGTAATACCTGAAAAAAAAAATCATACAAATTTACCTATAGCAATGAAATCTAATTACATGTAATGGGAAACAAATCAAACTGTGTATTCTTCAAAAATTATTCAATTAATCTTCCAAATATCAACAAGGGCACCGCTAAGCGGAGCATCCCCTCGCGACATGACTTATTGTACGGGGGAATACGTTATTTAGGAAAATACATGTAAATTTATCAGATCAAAATAAATAAAGTATTTCTTTAAACCACTTTGAATACATACACGTAATATCTATTTAATCCCAATCCCCAAGCTTTGTGGTGTATAAATTGGGGGAGGGGGTTTACATAACAGTTTTCCTATTCCTAGCAGAAACTCAACACATATACTTTAAAGTTTAATAATTTAGATTCATTTAGTGACATTCATTTTTATATAAGCATACATAAACGATCCGTATACATTATGAAACGTCTCTGAAAATCAAGCGCTCTGGAGTCTGCTCTGATGGAAATTCTAGTTGCTAGTTGTCGTATTAAAATTAACCCATAGTATAGTAGATATATATGTAGTTATTATTAATATAATACTAGTCTAACACTCAAATGCTACAAAACGTTTTTTTTTTACGTTTACTAGATTTAAATCCCAAAAAATGTCAAGTTGTTGATTTGAACTGTATACGGTAGCGATTAACTTCAAGTCGTACATAAAATTACCGGAAATGTCGATTGTCAAGTCGTACATAAAATTCATGTTTTTAACTTCATTTTTTACGATAATTAAAAAAAATACTTAATCAATTGATTTTGAAATCAACAGGGTTTGTCCTTTTACCATGCCAAAGAAGTGTACAAAGTTTGATGGATATTCATGAGAGGGTTTTCTTGGAATTTAGAAAATTGAAATGGAGTACACACACACACATACATACATACATACATACACACATACGAACACACACACGCACAGTAGCGATGCTATATCCCCTTCGCAACAAGTTGCGCGAGGGGATAATAAAATTTACACATAGAGAACTTAACAAATAATGCCAGATCTTACCTTTGGTGAAGCAATTTTGACATAAACAATAATTGGAGCTAAAGAAGTTTTTGCTAATTGTGAGGGATGGTTAATGGTGTCACAATCTAGAACTACCAACTGCATAGACCTGGCCAAGTCAAAAATCCTCTCTATCTCATTCTGCACTTCCCCTGTAAAGAAGGAAATCAAAAGAATTGGATCATCCCACTTCACACAGAAAAATAACAATTTATTAATTTGATGTAAATTTCTATTATTTTTTTTTCACTTTTGGATACCGACCTATTCCACAAGAGCGACTCTGTTTATCCAACAACACTCGTTTACTGGGATTGTTAATTATAGAACGTTTAGCTAGCGAAATATCTGCAGTAACTCTGGTAATGATGATCCTAAAAAATAATTTCCATAACTATTAAATAATAAATCAACTCAAACAATTTTTGTGGACATTGGTTGGGATACTCTATTTTAGAACTCTTGCATTGTCATGACTTACCTCCCTTCAAACTTGTGTTTGAGGAAATCAAAGAGAGCCTTTTGCATCATGTCTGTGACCTCATAACCCTTCAGTGAGGGACCAATGAGGACAACTGGTCTCATGGAAGGCACTACTTCATAAGGTGGCACTGACTCAGACTGTAAACCAAAGTATTCATAATTATCATCCCCATCTTCCACAAATACATCAAAGATGAAATGAATACATGAAGTGTTTCTTCACTAGAATGATTGGTGTTTACTTTTTTGAAGAATGGTTTTTTCTTCTCTTTGGCTGGAGGAATTATGCCGCCTGACTTGTAGGCTTTTGTGCTGTCACTGTCCTCACCCACTGTGCTGTCTGCTCCATTCTCATCATTCATTCCTGGACAAAAATAACACAGACAAAAGAATTAATACCTTGCTTCTTCTATACAGAGAAGACATCATGTAATGGAGATGTGGGGTCAGGTAAAATAACTCTGTGTTTAATGTCCAAGTACCAGTAATATTATTCTTCAACATCAGAAAATATAAATAAATCAAAGTTATCTTAATGTTTTACTTGAAGAAATGAAATACCAAGTAGTTTTATTAATATCTTAAAACTCTGAGAGGAAAAAACAAAATGTATGCTTCTTCCGTTACACATACACATGCACTTAAACGAGCATTCCTTAATACTCTCTAAGTATATTTGCAACTAATACTCCAATCTTTTGCTCAGATCAAGACAAGTGTAACCTACTCAGACTACTGCACTTACATGTACATATGTATATACATGTAAATATCAAGTACTGAGTGTACAAACTGTACACATCAAAGCAGGACTAAAGAGTGGTCAGTTAGTGTGATGATGGACATCAGAGTGGACAGTGGCCAACAAAGGGGTCATGCTGGATAGATATGGTCACCATTACTTGTCTACATTCTAATCTATTTCAAATCTTCATTATTCAAACCAAACATCGAAATTTGAAAGTTTAAGAATATGGGAGATAATCTAACATGGACAAGACACTTTCTAATGATAGAAATGCCCCATTGTACACCATCATGCTAGTGGTCAGGCCCAGTTGAGGACAAGTGCCCAATACCCAGAGTGGGTGGGGTGGACGTGTGCTGATTACCTGGCGTGGGTGGGGTGGATTCTCGGGAGGAGTTCATACCTGTTCCCTGCCCCAGCATACCTTCCATGGTGGTATTGGAGTCATTTCGTCTGAAAAACAAAACAAATAAGATTTCAGTGAAACCATCAGATGAACTGTAGTGTGTGTTAATAATAAAACATGCATAGAATCACAACAATGAAAACATGTTAACAAACTTGTGACAATATCTATTGGCTTAAAAGGAATAGTGATTATTACAATGCTTGGTGAAGGCAACTGGACCACAACAAAAGAATAGAATGTCTACAGATTGTTAACATCAAACTGTTAACATTTAGGAACATCTATTAAATTCTAAACAGACTAATTAAGTTGGTTAGAAGCTTATGTTTATGTACTTTTAATTAAGAACATGTAATTGTTAATTCAACTTGGTGCAAAGGGAAGTTATCAAATTTTGTTTCACACAAGATAAATTTGTAGCTAAACTGTCATGAAAAGAAATAATTTGATTTCCTCCCCAAACTATATACACGGTGTGAAATTAACTATAGACACAGACTGCAAGCATGTGTGCTCGAGGAATGGATTAGGCAGGGAAACTATTTTTTTTTACTTTGGAATTTAAGGGGATAACAAAGAAGGCACCCTGAGCCATGATTTGTGGTGTATTCAGTTGCTTTCATTTACCTTACATACATTTTGCTTTTGGGGCCAGACAGAGACTTGAGATTTTCCAGTTTGGCTGGACTAGGAATAAAGCAGTCGTCACAACCATCTTTAACCAGCCGCCCAATCCACCAGTCATTGTTGAATTTCTGGAAACAGAAAATACTGAATGAAAGGGTTTGTTTATCAAACAAACTTTTATTTTACATATTTATATAGCTGAAATGTATTAATACTCTCACATACTTCTAGATTATTTGGCTGGTTTCAACCGATTGCAGTACATAAATTCTTTTTGTTTGCTGCAGAGCTACAGGTCTGTGGGAAAATTTTGGTCAAAAGGCCTTAGGTTTTAAGGCTACAGAGTGACCGAAAAGCGAATTCGCATGGTTTGTTTAAAAAAGAAAGAATGAGCCAAAGAAAAAGACAATACACAGAAAATGATTGACTTTTTTGTAGTATCAAATATTCAACAGACAGTGTTAAGAAATTTGGTTAATATCTCCTAAACCGATGCACATTTTTTGTGCTCTGTTAACTTCATTTTTGTTGCTGTCTGTTGACCCAAATTTTTCTGTAGAGATATATTTCGAAAGCTAGTTTTTTGGTGTGTGTGAACATTTTTTTACAAAGAAGAGAATCTATATCATACAGGAATCTAATACATATGTAAACCAGGCTGAGTAGCATACATGTACTGGTATGAGAAGGTGATGCACATAGTCATTTGTTGGATACGATCCTAAACCCATACAGTGCAAAGCTGATTTACTGCCAAATTATTAATTGACTTCTGACTCTCCAATTAACTGGCTACATCACCGCAAAAAGTTCACCATAACTAATGTCTGTCTTCTTAATTAATACAAAAAATTAATTCCAGAATTTTTTTTTACAGGAGATTATTGGATAAAATAAGAAATTTTATTAATATATAGCAATATCTGGATAGGTTCAGAAGTATAGAAATCTTTGTACTCTTTACTTACTTCTTTGATGTGCAGGAAGTTCTTCACATCAAAAGAGACACAGTGTCCGGGGGCGGGGCAGTCCCCCCCATCCGCTGTCCCATTGAAGGCTACATTAGTGCGCACCGCAAAAGCCACAGGTTTACTCTGGAAACCAAAGGAGAGAATTTTCAATTAAATATCAACTTATTTCATCTTAACACATATTCTACAAAATCAAATCAAATCAATCATTAAATCTTGATCTTTGGAACAATAATTGAATGACTGAAAAACATTTTCACAAACTTATATTAATGAAATAGGGGTACATGTACTAGTATATACTGGTAGCTAATTTCATTTTAATTCTAGTGCTTTGTTGCTATCAGAGAAAATTAGCATTATATATATAGCACATCTTGTCCTGATCCCCCTTAGTTCAATAGCACCAAGAACACTGCAAAGTTACCATATGTTTAGGAAAGCTCATTATCTTTGTATATTACACTACAGTACAGCCAGTAATAACAGAGAAATAGACAACAGATGGTGCTCTTAGTCTGACAGCACTGTCTGGTCAGTTAGATCTTGGGAGCAGATGATGGAGAATTTCACCTCATACCCATACAGCACACAAAGGATTATCCACAATGGTATTAAATCATAATCAATAATTTTGCATTGTAATTGGTAGAAGATCTATTACCCCCCCCCCCCCTAAAAACAAATTGTTTCTCTAAGAAGAAAAAACTTAAGTGGGCTGTTTTTCCTATATCTATTTTTGTTCCTTTCCATCTTCATCAAAAAGGAAACCAAATTATTTTAACTCAAATACAAAACTTAAACCGTACTTTTTTCCATAAACTCTACTTCTATGACAGGCTATCGTTTAACATTGAAATCGATAATTGGAAAAGGTTTACCAATTATTTTTCAAATATCATCAATCATCAGCCCATGGCTCATTATTTATTAACAGGAATATTTAATTAAATTTCATTCTTCGTTGCTTAAAATTTCTATGCATCTTGTACACATAAAGGAATTATGTAGTCAGAGTGTACATGTATATTCATGATTTTTATTTTTAAAAGGGCTCCAGCGGCACATTCTGTTCAGCAACAACTTAAAAAGATGAAATGATTTTAGTCTGACTTTACAATAACCTTTGCAGGTACAATGAATATACTGCTATTGCATAGAGGTGACACTCAAACAGGTAGTTTGAATTTTCATCATCTCTCAAAGGGAAATCACAGCCCAATTTATTTTTTTAAATATTTGGGCACACATTTACTTCATGTTATGGATGAAAAGTTCTGGCTACTATAATGAACCAAAAATTTCCTTTTTTTAATCTTCCGACCTCTCAAACTCTTAATGTCTTGAAGTTTTATCTAGATTCATCTGTACTTCAAATGTTGACTTCTATTATATTTCAATTTACAAAAGTTTTTTGAGATACACATAATTATGACATCTTATCACAATCTTTTCACGTTTACCTACCAATGTGTATAAAACAATCTTACTGAATTAAGGTTCTGGACCATATACATATGACCAAGTGAAATACTTCGTCAATAACAGCGACAGATTGTTTGTTCACCGTTTTATTACGTCACTAGTCCACTGATAATTTTTGTTTTAATCAAAATGTCATTCATGATTTAATCAATGATTATCATACAGGTATCCAAGATAGAAATTCATGCATTATAGAAGCCTTGCGTCGGTTACTTTCAAAAACTGGTTCTTATTCATTTCTCATTCTATATTTGGAATGGCGAGCACGCATAATTAAACATTATTCATTATATAGATATAATCCTCCCTCCCACAACCCATTTATAACATGTATCAGCATGCACCCAGTGCTGATTGCTCTAGAATTTAATTAACTTGAAAAATATCAAAACTGTTGTGGGAGTTTGAAACCAGCAAATTAAGTTAGCTGCAAAAATATCCCAGAGCAGGGTATTGTAATCCAGTCCACAAATAGAATTCCACCAAAATAAATAAGTGTATGTGAATCAATACTGCATCCCTGACAGACCTGAATCTTGCATGTTCATAATGACAAGTGGGGGAGGAAGCCTCCTGCTCTAGTGACGGTTATGACAGAATCAATACCATAACAGATGAATTCACCTTTTTGTCATAAATCACCCTCTCACTGTCTCTACAAAGTGGATCAGGCTTCTTGACTACTGCTGGGTTTCACCCTCTATATTGTGTTGCACAATAATTATTCTACTCCTTTGCCAAAGTCCTCCAGTAAGAACATTATTGAACTACGCAATATGGGAAAAAATATTCATGCAGGCATATCTGTGATGTGACCAAAAGTACAATTCCCTGTTCTCTTTTTTATCATTTTCTGCAGTGCAAACCTTCGAAAATAGGCAATTTATCAAACTGAGTTGTCAATAAGAGGGATTGAGTTTAATGGCATGAGGAAGAACTGGCAAAGGGCCCCACTGTGATCTTTATCAACTGGTGTCAGCTGCTGAGTAATACACTAAACACCAGTACACAAGTGCAAACCATCTACTACACTCATTTGTCTCCATTTACTAAGATGGCAAAGTAACTTATTTAAAAAAATCAATTTCCATGGGCTAAGCAAATCATCTGTTATAGAGCAATGGTGAAGCTTGCTGCACAGAGATTAGGAAGAGTCACTAATTTGATTTTACCTTGGCTTTATGTAACTGTTCTAAGGCAAGTCTTTTTGTTTCTGCTTGCAATGCACTTCGTTCCTCATTTTCAGAAGCATCTGGTGTAGTTTGGCTGATGGAGTCTGCAGATTCCTGGAAAGAAAGGGAAAGAGAGTTAGTTATTAACATAAATGGATTCATTATTCAAATTCACAGAATCACCACTGTTTACAAACAAGGGAACATCCAGGGTAGTTAGACAGGAGTGGAGGTTGGCTATAGCATAATGTACTATACTTTCTGTTAGTAGTTCAGGACTACCTTGACATCTATTTTCCAATGTGTTCCATTCAGCACACCACACAGTACTATTGGCATGCACTTACCAAAGAAATAGAGGATGAACTAAGGAGGAGATTATACTGTTCCTGGGACTGGCTGCCTACAGCCACCATTGTGTCTGTATCTCACAACAACCTGTTACAACACATGCTATGCAGTCTCCATTTTCTTCCCATCACAATTTTGAAATATTTGCCCCATGCTTGGACTAGACCTCGAAGCTGACACACATTTAAGAATGGAGTTAATCTGTAACCTTGGTGCAAATCAATAGACATGAATACTCAATTCCAACTCAATAATACTGTCATGGGAAGCTGATATAGACACAAAGTCAACACCGGGCAGCTCTACCACTGTCAGTCCTCTCAGAAGCCAGCCTCTACTGCCAGCATCTCTAAGCTATGACAGCAGTTGCATTATTTCATCAAATCAGAAAGTCCATAGCTTTATCTGAATCGTAAAAGACAACTGTCACATGACCGACCATGAATATGGCTTCTGATAGAAAAACAAATGTCTGTACACTGTAACAGAGGAAGTTTTGCAGCAATACGGCATGCACTACTGCATTATGTCCCTAAAAAAATCAATATGTCTGTGACTGCCCTACTCTCATAGTAATCAATACATACTTAAAAAGAGCAATTACTCATACCTATATACAAACAAAGAGATTCACTCTAGTTTGAAAAGGACACACAGATTGTCAAAATAAGCCTATAAAAAGCAGAAAATACAAATTTAAATGTGACAAAATGATGAGGCCTACAACGTTTGATTTAAGTTTGATTAACTCTTATGAATATTTTATAATTCTGCTCCTTCGTGTAATAGCATGAATCAATAATTCACGAATGTGTGTCACTGCAACAACAAGAGGAAAACACAAGCAAATGAAAAATACTGTATTCTAGTCTGGTCTGTTTAAAACAGCGGTCCTTTCCCAGATTAGATTGGGATACATATTGGAGTTGCTTGGATTCCTAAATGGATGCAATATTAATCCATAATCAGAAAATAAAGTATCTTATTTATTTTGCCCTGAACATGATGGATGAAGTGCATCCCAACATAATCATTTGCCAATCAATTCTAAGAGCTTCTGCATTTCATTCAAGAGTGCATCCTGCTATCTGTCTGTAGTCTGTATGGCTAGGATTGGCTGACAGCTAGGAGCCCTGAGGAAGGCAGCTATTTCTTTCATGCTTTGGGATGTAAACAAGCTCACTTATAAACCAGACAGGCATTCATACCTAAATCCAGCTTTTCTAGAAGCCAATAAACAATCTGTGCCACAAAGTTCTAATAAAGCTGGCAAAATGCAGTTTTTGAATGATCTAAGACAATCTTTGGAAACCAAAACAAATTTTAACAACATGTACTGAATTTATCAGTAAAAAGTAAATATATATACATTATAATCTTTGCTTTTCTGATTTAGTAATATTTAGAAAACTGAATACAGAATAGAAGAACTCTTAGGGGTAATTAAATGTTGTATATGAAGGTAATATGTCATTTCTCCATCATTATAGAATGCTGCTGAAGGGAAAAAGAAAATATCCCCTTAAAATGCATAATGATATTTATAGAAAGAGCAAGTCAAAATCAGTACTGAAGAGCATAGCAATATCTTGATGTCGGAGCAGTTTTTACCCCGATTACAGCATATTGACATAACTTTAAACCAACGAACCATGATTAATGTCCATCATGGTGGTAGTGAGATATTGTCAAATCTGCATCCTCAGTATTCATGCAGAGATTGAGAACATTTTGATACACTGGTGGAATGAACAATAATACAGGGAAATTCCAAAATTTGACTTTAATGGACAGATTCTAACACTATGGAAATTCAGTGTTTTACCATTTACACTATGGTAGTTTGCAGTATCTCCATTAGTATTCAATTTTGCTTATCAGACGATGCCTAATACACAGTTCTCTTTGTTTTTTATGTTGCAGAAATTGTATAAGGTAAAAATAATCTGTAGTCAACTAAATCTTCATGAGAATTCAGTGTAGAAAAAACAATTATGAACACTATGGAAGTATATAAGTTAAAGTCAATAAGACTATAATTTTAAATACCACAAAATCCTCAGCCACAATGCACAGTAGAATGATGTATACCGGTACTGTATACAGGTTTATTTTCGCCCCATGTAATATTTTCACCCTTCAACACTTGCAGAGTTTCGCCCCGGATTGAATTTGCCCAAAAGAGAGATAGTTTGAGACTTTGCCCAGTCTTTAATTCGCCCCCTGACAATTAGGGTGAAAGGGGCAAAAATAAAAAGGGGCCAAAAATTTCTCTGTATACAGTAATTTTAATTTCCCAATCATATGCACAATGAAAATTCACAGAATCGCTTATAAGATAAAAAGCATTGCATGCAGTTAAAGATTCTTGAACATATGTAATAAATAAATGTACCAGTAATATCTGAACTCAATGTTTTTAGATTCTAAATTAGATTTGTGCAAGATTCTTTTTCTTTCTCCTTAAATCAAATAAAGCAATGCAGACAGCTGGAAAACACTTATAAAGAAAAGTTACCATCAAGGAATCAACATCACTGTTATGTTTCCTAATTCGACCCATCAGGACACATTCATCACAAGAGGCCCACTTCCTGTTATACAATCACAGTCCATCCAAACCAAGGTATCCATGCACAAACATTTAGCCAAGATCTTGCAATCAATTTTGATACTCAGTGTATACATTAATTTGTCCTATCTACAGTACTAATCACACCCATTCAGCATTTAGGAGTCTATATCCCTGCAGAAACCAATGGCCAGCATAGAATGTTTGTCATTATTGTCGGTATACTAAATATGGATCTATGAACTGCTATTATTCATTAATCCAAACAAAGCAGATTTCAAAATTCTATCAAAACAGCGTTATTATGCACTGTAATAATGGAAGCTCCAAAATGGCTCCTGAATTAGGGCTAAAATGCAAATTTCAATACAATATGGAGGCTTGTATTCAGCAGCAATGGAAAATCAATATATACTACATTTCACTGACAGCCATTCTTCCTCCCTATATGAAGAGTTCCAATTTTAATGGACAGCGAAATACATTATATAGTCCAAGAAAAAAACTGCATTAAAACTTGATGTAATAATCTACTTTATTAAAATAAATTGAGTAAAATTTCATTGAAAAAAAGGTGATTTGTTATTTGTTATAATTAAGATTAATATTAATGGAAGTTAACACATGTATTTAATACACAGAGTAAACTTGTTCAAATGCTTTGAATATACGTGAGTATAGCTGTGATGTCAATAAATTAGTGATATTCATACGAGTCCCATGTGTGTTCTGCAGTTGTTTTCCTTTGATTTGAGTTGGCACAGTGTCATTAAATCAACTAGTCCAAATATCACTGAATGCATGGAAGTCCATAGTATACAAGGGTGAATTAACACTACAATCTATGCAATTAGTTCAACACAGTTTCTAAAGCATTCTCAAATCATTCTGAACAAAGAACTTATAGCCACAATAACAACCTTCATCACACCTAACTCTCAAGAGACCACAAGCAGAATCAAAACCATGCAATTTGTCAAAAAAATAAGTATATGAACTTACCCACTCCGGTAACTAAATAAATCATAATATTATATGAGAATATATGAACAACATTTTGATACTATAGTATACCTGTAGGAGTTACCCCATAGTATAACACTAACACAAGGAACCAGTATCCACCTCTAAATTAGATTGAGTGCTACCACAGTTACACTGTGTTTTCTATTTCAGGGAGATCACAGTTGAATGATGCTTAATACCATTCTCTTCTACAATAATTCATCTACCGGTACAAAGTCATAAAGGACACAACCACTTTCATTTCTCCTATCCACATAAACAGCATCCAATCACTGCTTGTTGTCATGGGAAGTTGTATTATTCCAACTACATTATTGAGGTAAAATTTTATTACCAAAACATGTGCCTATGAAATTTTGTTATAAAAATTAGAAAGTAAATTTAGTTGGGAAAACAAAATGAAGGTCTAAAGATGTATTTAGTTGCATCTACAACAAATTATCATACAAACTCCTTTATCAGATCAAAGAAAAATTCAATTCTGTAAACATTATACACATGTGTATATATAAAAAACCTGACATAGAACAGACGGACAGACAACCAACAGACTTGGATAACAACTGTTTCAGGTCAATCTTTGGATTGTTAGTTCATCAACATGCAGTATTTTCAGAAACCTGTTCAGTTATGGATTGTAACAATTGATCGCTGCTGTATTCTCTCACAAAATGGGGTCTACCCATGACACCACAAAACAGTGCATCACCTTACACTTTTGTCAATATACAGCTACAGATTAATATCAAACACACAAACCAATATCAATTTTTATCTTGTTCAGGGCTTACATTTTCCCCTGTGTTAATACATTAATGCACACAAAACAAAAGATCTGCATTATAAACAACTTGGCATCTCGGGAGAGGCTTCACCGTAGACGGGATAAAATAAATCATGAATAATCCATAACTTTCATCATGCAAAATAAAGTTATACAACTCCGATGTGACTTTAATGATGTTTTCATTGTTGTGGAGTGCCAAGTGCATGGACAATCCTATGATGGAGGTTTTAATCATCATCTTTCACAATTGGTCAACTGTACTAAACAAACAACTGTTTATGCATTCAGTTAAAAAAAAAAAATTTCTGGTAGGGATGCTGGTCGTTTTGAAGCGGGGTAAAATGATGACTGGCTCTTTGATTGCTCCATTTGAAAGATATAAATTGCTGTATATGCAATTTGACATTTTAAATATATACATGTACATATAATTGATTATCTCTATTTTTAGGATTGTCCTTCATAAAAATGTTGATATTGTTAAGCAGATAATCTGATAATCATTATTAATATACTTTTTTAATTTTATTATACCATGAATTAATGAATTCAAAATATATGCAATATCCCTCCATTATAAATCTGAGAAGTACGTGCCAATTCCAGTCCACGTGTTTAAATGTACCTGGTAAAAGTGATCAATGGAAATAAGAAGACAAGCATAGATAGGCCATATTTCATGCAGCATCCCATAGCATGAAATCATGTTACTCGCAGTATATATATATAAACTGATCATGCACTGTTTGTGTACAAGCACACAGACTTACAAAGCTCCTTTCAGTTTTGGTGAAGGTGTTTTTCTTCGGCCTATGTTTGTCTTGCGCCATTTGTGTATTCTATATCCTCAGATCATCCACACTAAAAAACTTCAATCAAAATACAAGTATTTCAGTAAGAGAAAATCCATCACAATCACATATATTGAGTTTTATCACTAAGAAATACCTGTAAGTAAGTTTACAACATACAGAGTATGTGTTACACAGAATTCCTATGAATCACACCTGTTCAAGCCTTTCAGACGTATGTTTACATTCCTGCTGTTTAAATCTACTACTTATTTTCACACTGAATGATCAACAATAATAACATCCTAAGTATTGTACAGTTCCCAGGTTTTGCAACCTTAATGGTTTTCGCCAGTTCAGTGTTGAGTGTAGAGGTATTTTTATCACACCAATATGGAGGTGGCATCCATCCAGATACACAAGTTTGTATGGCACCAATCCTGCATCAGAATGCTGGAGTATGTTACAAGGAGATGATCCTAAATTGTGTTATCTACCACTAGGGGTCATCTCAAAGGTAATCTAGCTCCCTAGAGCTTCTATTAATGAATACACCGTGACACTAAACATATGTTATTCATATTAACATTTATCCATCAATATTTTATGTTGGAAAACTTATATGGAGATTGGGGGCTACATTCTTCACATTTTTTAACCATCAATAGACCATAATGTGAATACCATCACGATATCAATATTGATCCCCATAATTGCATTTTAAATGTAGTACATACATGAATGTATGACTCATTTGATTGTATAAATACATGTAATGCATTTCAGAACTTGCATTATGTTGAAAATATCTACCAATTAAATGTCATCCCTGCAATATACAATTTTACCTCTAGTAATCTTGAACATGTACACCAGTAGATTATTTCAAGGTCAGTAGTAGGAATTAAATGACATTACACTATTCATGTCACTGCATTTGCATTTTTTAAACTCGTCACATTATTCCTCAGTCTGTGAAAATTAAAATGTGACCCAATTATACATATGTATGTCTCATAATCCAGACTTCCATTATCTGAAATAGTGACCATGTCTAGATTTTCTATGCGTTATACCACAGGCTGAGATTTCTAATAGATGTTGAATTTTTAAAACTGCTGATACTTGAAGAATTTCTAGTTTCTGATGAACTATAAATTAAATGCACATTTACATAATCACCAAAAATACCTATTAGCACCTACTCATCATAAAGAGAAAATAATGACCATGAAACTTAGACCTCAAAAGCTTGCTAAGTTTTTCACCTGCTACAAGATTATTCCATCTAATGAATTCACATAGGACCTTGATGGACTTGAAACCTGTAAATATTGTATAGCAATTACCAAACACAAGTAATTGGCTCCTATTGTTAGTTTGATTGCACCAGAGAAGATGATTGCTTATTGTGGCCTCCAAAGTCAATACCAAACCAATGTTAGTCAATCAACAATTAATACTTCCTCACTTTTTTTAAAATATGTGTACAATACAGAGGAATATTTATTCCCTGTTTGTCATCGTGATTATTTATCTATTTCTCAAGATCTTAGAAATCAGGAATACATAGTCTGAAATCCTGTAAAATTTGAAATTTAAGTAACAGAAAACATTTGTAAAGTGTTGGACTTATATGATATGTATCCGGTCTAGTTTCAATAATATGCATGAAATTCATACAATTTTTCTGCTTTCAGAGTAATCTACTCTTGATCTGATATTATGTTCAGGTTTTTTATTTGACGGCAGTGTAGTGCACAAATTAAGTAACAACACAGTTCGACTTAATTATAAACTTAAACTTAATAGAATTTAAATGTTCAAAATTTATAAAACATTAAACATTTTAATAACTCCATTGGTTAGCCTATTGATAGTCGATTATACATATCACGGTAGATCTTCAACACAGCCGGTCGCCATTACTGGGCCTATGTATTTTACACTTAACTTCTCCCGGTTAATTGCCACATGTAATGAGAACAACAGTGCCTGATTATGACTGATGGTATACATTATTTTCATGTGCAGTATCAATTATGCATGACTAGGGAGAGCTGTTGTAACAATGATTTTATCAATTAGATTCATCTGTTGCCTCTGTATCATTGGCATATCCCAATTCTGACTCACATGGGGCAATGTGAAGCCAGGGTTTTTTTTTTCAATGTGTGGGTAAACTACACAAGCTAACAGTTTTTAACTTAAGAACATTTTATAAGATAGATTAGCAAATGCAGTCAGTCATGGAATGCCTCTCTCACTATAGTTATAATATTGTGGGGGACCAGTTACTTGGTGAACACTGATAAACTACAATGTATCATCAAGTTTGCTGTTTCGGTTATATTTCATTGTAGGTACATCTAATTTAATACATACTTAATAGCTAAATACACAAGACTCCTAATTTTGAAGAACATACATTAAATTTATCAAAATTTAACGTTTACTGTATTTATTTTTATAGACAGAGTAATTGGGATCATTGTGCTAACCTTACTCATTGTTGTAAGGACTATACGTAACTAAAAATATAAGATATTTTGCATTCATTTGTTAAACTCTTATATTAATGCCATTCAATGCATGATCTGAACTAAACATTCCTTAATCTCACTTGCTTGTGACCGGACCTTCGTAATCAGAACAAAATATATCAAATAGATTGGTTTACTAAATGGGGATCTATAAATCTTCTATTGAACTAAAATCCAAATCTAACATAATATCTATTATAATATTATCTTTTAAGCTACTTCTTTAATGAAAAAGAGTGAGGAAGCTCACATACCCCACAATACTTGATGATACTACATGTAATTAATGAATGGCAGAGTTTGTATTACATATGCCAAATAATTTAATTTAAAAAACATCACATTAAAATTTTCTGCAAATGTGCACTTTTGTCTTTAACAACTAAAAAGTCTTATGAAATTCTGTCAAGGGGTTAAAGAGGAGCTGCTCTGGAAAATTGTTTCATTACTACATTCAAGAAATGGCCCAAATTTCAAGTTCATAAGGGCCATAATTCACTGAAAAATAATGGAATTGGGATGTCCAGGTAATAACATGTACACATTGTGTCTTTATTACCTAAAACATTTCACTAAATTCTGTGCAGCAGTTAAAGATGAGTTGTGCTGAAAAAAACAAGAGGCCCAGGGGCCACATCACTCACCTGAGCAACAATAGCCTTAACTCTGATCAAATTAGCATTACAGTATCAAAATCAAAATATCTTGACAACTAAGTACAGTAGATCTTGCTCAAAAAATTTAAAACATCTGCCGATTTTTATCCACATATTTTTATGGTAAATACATAGCTCCTTTTGTTGTTGTACCTGTAAGAAGATTTTTCTCTATTCCTATATACCCCCCCCCCCAACTTTGTGGTCCCACTTTTCTCTAGAGAATCATAGTATGGTCAAACTTTAATCTGCACAACCAGTGCTTTCACACAAGTTACTACTTTTTGGACTGAAAACTTTCCCAGAATATTTTTAAAGATTTTCTCTATATATTCCTATGTAAAAATTCATCCCCCCATTGTGGCCCCGCCCTACCCCCGGGGACCATGATGTAAACAAACTTGAATCTACACTATCTGAGGATGCCTCCACAAAAGTTTGAGCTTTTCTGGCCTAATAGTTTTTAAGGAGAAGATTTTTAAAGATTTTCTCTATATATTCCTATGTAAAAATTCATCCCCCCATGGTGGCCCCACCCTAACCCCCGGCGACCATTATTTAAACAAACTTGAATCTACACTATCTGAGGATGCTTCCACTCCAATTTGAGCTTTTCTGGCCTAATAGTTTTTGAGAAGATTTTCTCTATATATTCCTTTGTAAAAATTCATCCTCAATTGTGGCCCCACCCTACCCCCGGGGACCATGATTTAATCAAACTTGAATCTACACTATCTGAGGATGCTTCAACTCCAATTTGAGCTTTTCTGACCTAATAGTTTTTGAGAAGAAGATTTTTAATGATTTTCTCTATATATTCCTTTGTAAAAATTCATCCCCCATTGTGGCCCCAACCTACCCCCCTGGGACCATGATTTGAACAAACTTGAATCTACACTATCTGAGGATGCTTCCACTTCAATTTGAGCTTTTCTGGCCTAAATAGTTTTTGAGAAGAAGACTTTTAAAGATTTTCTCTATACCATAAATCTGGAAATTTTTACGTCGATTAATTTTTGCGAATCCGAGTCATAAAGCTATAGATTAATTTTTACGCTTTAAATTTTTGCGAATTGGCATCAGCGCTAAAAATAAAAATCACCCAAATTTTGAATGTCGCACATATTGACATGCACAATGTTAGCTAACCTTGGATATCGTATATTACTGCCGTCTCTAATTTTCTCAGGAATCGTACATATTTACAAACTTCATATAGTATCACGTGAGAGTTGATATCTTGTTCAAATTACCAGTATATACATCACAGCAATGTTAAAAAACAGCAGCAAATGCAACTAAACTACCTATTGGGGTATCGTGTTACGGATTAATTGTGAGATAGAACCATTTTAACAAGAGCTTGTACTTAGGGTAGTTGTGTCAAACAGCAATGTGACGTAGGCCTGTCTATTTCATTGCCCGCCACTCAGCCAAGGCTCTGTGAAATCAACACGATTTGTCTGGCTTTTGAGCTAAGACTACGCAATCTGTGTATATTTCACTTGAAACCAGCGTCATTTAAACTTGTTTTGACGCAAGAAATAGATAGTTACGTCCTATCGAAAGTCCAAGGTCTTGTTAAAATGGTTCTAATTATCCCAGTCAGTAGTTCACACCTTCACATGCGACGGTTTGTGTACACTACACAAGTATCAGAGGGTCACGTGTCAAGTGCAGGTGATGTTTTCCTGTCTCGAGCGAGCGAGAATGAGAGGAAAATGGCGGCATTTAGCAAGAAATTCAATACACTGTACAAATTTTCATATTCCGTGAATTTCGGTACACTGTGAATGTGGTAAAAAAAATAATACTACATTCTGCTTAACGCCGGTACATATCACATGTATGAATAATCACGCATGCATGCAGTGTCATCAGTATATACATGAACATAGACATGAGGCAATCTAAGATACCGATTGCGAGTGAAGCCCTTCTCCACACGCTGGTTATAGGGGGTAATTACCTTGTTCAGTTTTTTTAAATGACTACTTCTTATGGACACCTGTTCACATAGTAAGGAGTAGAGACCAGCACATGGCCAAATTTTTATTTACTTTTTTTTCTATTGTTGATTAATTTTTAGGAAAAATAGTTTTGCGAATGCAAAACACGCGCAAATTTGCTAAAAATTTATCTACGGTCAAAATTTCCAGTATATTCCTTTGTAAAAATTCATCCCCCCCATTGTGGCCCCACTCTACCCCCGGGGACCATGATATAAGAAACTTGAATCTACACCATCTGAGGATGCTTCCACTCCAATTTGAGCTTTTCTGGTCTAATAGTTTTTTAGGAGAAGATTTTTAAAGATTTTCTTTATATATTCCTACGTAAAAATTCATCCCCCCATTGTGGCCCCACCCTACCCCCGGGGACCATGATTTGAACAAACTTAAATCTACACTATCTGAGGATGCTTCCACTCAAATTTGAGCTTTTCTGGCCTAATAGTTTTTGAGAAGAAGATTTTTAAAGATTTTCTTTATATATTCCTTTGTAAAAATTCATCCCCCCATGGTGGCCCCACCCTACCCCCGGGGACCATGATTTGAATAAACTTGAATCTACACTACCTGAGGATGCTTCCATACAAGTTACAGAATTTCTGGCCTAATAGTTTTTGAGAAGAAGATTTTTGAAAAATACCTACAAATTTTAAATAATTCTAAATTATCTCCCCTTTAAAGAGGGTGTGGCCCTTCATTTGAACAAACTTGAATCCCCTTTACCCAGTGATGCTTTGTGCCAAGTTTGGTTGAAATCTGCCCAGTGGTTCTGGAGAAGAAGATGAAAATGTGAAAAGTTTACAACGACAACAACGCCAACGCCAACGACGACAGACAACAGACAAAATTTGATCAGAAAAGCTCACTTGAGCTTTCAGCTCAGGTGAGCTAAAAAAACCCTAAGACTAACAGACGGACAGGTCAAATCATTTATATTTACCCGCAACTTCTTGCGTTAAGAATAACAACAAAATTTCCTTTGAGGTTCATATTGCTATGAAGATGGAAAATATTGCAGGTAAAATACATAATGTAAAATTTTATTGTTTAGATTTACATCTCTCATTTAATTTTTTTCTATCTGATAACATGTAATTGCAAAATATTTTTATCTTGAAGATCAATCGGTGAATTCTTCTCTAGGATTGGCTGATACTCTCTGTCTCAAATTTTAAGAGGTTTTAGAAATCTATCATATCTTGGCCAAAGGCTTAAGGCAAAGTTTCTGTCTAAAGATCCAACATATCATAAGCTGACCACGTCAAGTCTACAACTGTTGTTTTACCTTCAAGAAAGATATAATTTTGTGCAAATACATCGCCACTTATGTTGAACTATACTTGGTCCGATTCCATTTTGAGAGAATTTACCAACAAAGAGGTTATCATTAAAATTGTTAAACCAATCAAAAGAACAATTATTTTGTTGGATTTTTGTTTAAAAAACCAGAAGAACTATGCACTTTAAGAATGATCATAAAAACTTCTCAAACATCATAATCGGAAACCTATGACCCCTCTCACACACATGTGAGATATTCTGAATGCGAACAAACTCAATGAATTTTTTTCTCATTTTTATGATCATCTAATACTCAATTCACTAATGAGAAAGAAAAACTTGTTAGTTTTTGTGGGTATAAAAAAGAAGTCATGTTATGCAGTTGTTTTTAGTTCTTGCATAACTGCAATTGATGACAACTTTAAGGAAATGTCATTTGTTGATATGATAGAAAATTCCTTTTTAATATGCAATGTCCAAACCATACGTGATAGAATATATGTTTGCTTAGTACTACCATGCTCCCTTCTTTTAAAACTAGCGAGTGGGTTGACCTTTCAGCTTAGTCTGTAGAGCATTGGTTTTTATACCATAGGGTCTTGAGTTTGAGCATAGTTGTGGTCATCTCCCTAAATTGTTACATTGTCTCCTAACAAAATAACTCATGCAGAGTGGTTTGAAAAGTCAAGTCTTGTCAAGTGATTTCTAAGGGATAGAAATCTCAAAAGAAAGAGGCAGAGTATGATAGAGTATATGTAAGGATTTTTACTGCCATGTTTTCACCAGTACTGCACTGTAGCTAATGGGTTAACCCTTTAGCTCAGTCAGTGGTGCATTGGTTTTTAAACTGAAAGATCTTGAGGTCATCCATATTATTTGTTATATGATCATGTGTCAACAATTTTTTACCATTTGAATTAAATAAATCTAAAGTCTTCTTTCATATGAATTCAAAATATTTCATTAAATGGCATATTACCTGTCTGATTATTCTGGAATTTTCAGATGAGGCCCTTGTCCCATCAGACAACCTAGATTTACTTCGTCTTTTGGAAATTACCTTCTGTAAAAAAATAAATAAAACAGAACTAGTTGCAACATTTAAATTGTAACAAGATGTGTTTTGTTAAGCACAGATGTGAACAATAATTGTAGGATTTAATATTCATATATTACATCCTGTAACATCCACTTATATCATACATGTTAACCTCCAGTGATGAAAAATAGGTAGATTTTGAACCGAAAAGCGGTAGCATCGCGCGCGGCCCTTTTTACGTATATTTCAAAGCACAGATTTTTATGTACTACATATGTAGTAAGGGTTTCTGATTTGTAATTAACAATATCAACTAAAATATAAAAGGCTTTTGAAATAAAGTAATATCAACACAAGCAATAGAAATGTTTGCATGCATTTACTATTATATTGATTACCTGTAAGCTTTTTTTTTTTAAGGAAAAAATATTTAAGTGCAGAGACTTTAACAATTGCCTTTGTTGAAAAAATAGGTTAATTAAGTTGCCAAAATTTAACATATAAGAGACATAAGAACTAGTAGGAAATCATATATTATAAACGATGTTTATATGCTTACTACAAATCATGCAGCATTCAATAAACTGCAAGTCAAGTTTACTGTTATGGCCAAGTTAAAAGATATATTAAGTCATCATTAAAGCCACGTGTGGAATTGCAAAACATCATTTTCCTTTGCAAGGATAATATCGACATGTCTTGTACAGTAACTAATGTAATTACGGAAAGTGGCTTCTTTTATCGTTCAATGTAAAACACATGCTTGAAAACTTGTCATTCAAACAACTTAACAAAGTATTTGTGTGCCTCCGATTCAAAGTCACGCGCTAATTTCAAACCCGACGAGATATTTTGACCACAATGGCTTCGAAAATGGCTATCTATCAAAACCAGGAATGTATTTTGAAGAAAAGCAGTGGATTTTTTAATAAAAGTGGTAGGAGGGAGACAGAACTAAAAAGCGGTAGACTTCCGCGTAAATCGGTAGAGTTAACATGTATGATTATATCATTACAGTCAATTCATTACTTCATTTTTTTAACTTTAGTCCAAGAACTTTCAAGTTCGATGATCTATAAAGTATGATAGCTGATCCCAACTGAGTATAATGTGCAACATCACAATCTACCGTATTTTACGGTAATACCCAATCTATTTCCAACATTTTTCGAGATGATCTAATTTTCTCTTTTTTGCGATCACTTTTACATCACAAAATACTCAATGCGCAGATATTATATCCGGTATTGTTTGATATAAGAAACTTTTCAAATCGCGAAAAAAAGACTGACACAATTAAAAGTAACTAGTACACATTTTTCCCTTTTTCTCAAATTTGTGACACATGAAAAATACCCGATATACGGTAGGTTTTTTTTATTACACATCAAAGCTGAACATGACATGTGAATAGCAATACTCCATTGCTTTTCCTACCTCAGATATCAGCACAAGGGTATACTCAAGGCCAAAAGTAGTATTTCTAATGCTGTCATAGTGTTTACATTTAATTTTGTTGTTTAAAATGTTCATTTTGTGTTTGTAATGTATTGACCTGTGCAATTCACCCTACTCTTACAAGTTGATCTGTCCAGCAAAATACCAAATTCAATGTATGTAGAATTTAGGGGCTTTAATATCAGGGTTGAAGAAATAGTGGCAAGCAAAGCCACATGGTGGACATGGATAAATTTCATAAAATGTATCATTAAATTGATATTGTCCTATGCATGGATACGGTAAAACAATAGAATCCATTTAGTGTGTTGTCAATGAAGAAAAATAATAGGGGCAAATAACTCTTATTTACACATTTACTATAGGAATGATAAAGTGAGAGAGTTCTGACTTTAAAATTCAAGTTGAATTGAGAAAATGATTTGATTTTTTTTTCTTTATATGAATCCCTTTTTAGGATAGTAGGGCATTTTCAAGCTTAATAAAGGTTTGTTTTTATTAATTACTTACATAGTGGTTTCTATTGTATTTATTAAAATTATTTCTGAGCTGATCTGCTCCGATTTGCTCCATAGCAACAACTTGGAACGTATTTCAATTGTGGTGAGGGCTTGTCCTGAGACACAGATTATTCTACCTATATTACTACATATTCTCATTCAATAATGTAGCCAATTCCTTGCCTCAAAACACATGTTTAGAAGTTACAAAGTTTAAAAGAGCCATTTTAACAAGAGTTTGGACTTTCGGTGGGATGTTACTATCTAGTTTGCTCACCAGAACAAGATGTCAAATATTGGCTTCTTGCTTCTAATTCACTAAGAAAAGCTCATTAATATTCATAGACTGTCAAAACCGGAAGGTTTTTCCCTCCAAGGACTGCTCCATTGTGTGAAACTGACGCTGTTTCAAATGAAATATACAGCCCTGGATGAAGTAGGGTAAGCGTCATTGCGTTCAATGTATTCGTATCTTTCAGCCAATGACTGGACAGTTAACCATATATAGACCCGCCTTCATCAAGTTGGAGTTTGTCACTTACTGCCCAAAGTCCAAGCTCTTGTTAAAACATTTCTAAATAAAGGCAAGCATGCCATATATGATTTTCTATCTATAGGTAAATAATAATAGAGACAGAATGTTACTGAACACTTGCCTGCTGCTTTTCTGTTGAAAGCAAAAATGACTACAATTCACTGAAAGGGGGGTCGCCATGTAATTCAGAGTTAGATACCTCGAGTTAATTATTATATTGAGATAAACTTCACAGAACAAGTGTCTCTGTTTAAGAGGTTTGTGATGGCTTGTATAAAAAAATAGATATACATAGCATCTATTAAAAAAAATTAACTTATGCTGAAACTTCAACATATTCAACTTTTCCTTGTATTTTGTCAACATAATATTTATACTGTGACAGTCAAGTACATCTTGACATCAGTGAAGGGGCATAACTCATTCTACATATTTACAACACATATTCTGCATAAACAGCTATCTGAGATAAAGCTTAGACAGCAATTATATAAAATTTATACATTTTGGTACCTATATAAATCATGTTTCAATATCTATACCTGTGAAAGCATGCTGCTCAATACTGATGAGGGCAATGGTTGTCTTTATGCCATTGCCTTGTTCTACCGTCCCAAAAATTTGCCATTGGAGCCGTTCCTTGCTTTTTGGTAAACAGTGGACACTGATAATTCAATATTGTTAACATATAACGCAACTTGCTTTTTTCTTCTTCCGAAAATACAAACGCACAAACGAAAAACAACAACCTCAGCTTCTCTCGAGACGGTATCCGCAAATGGGAACCGAAAGGAATTGTGGGCCAGTTACGTCACATCAACATTAGGGAAAAAAAAAGAAATTTATATTCTTAGTCTTGTGAAGCAAAGAAGAATAAGTACGGTTGTACCATTAACTATACATTTCTACTTCTGCTGAATGAAGATGACAATAACAATTATATTATCCTAAAATACATCGTAATAAACATGATAAATTTAGTACAATGAATTTGATTGGACAGCTTGCTACTTCCGCAGCAAGAATGTTCCAAAATGGGAAACCTGCATGTTTCAATCTCTTTAAATTTTGAAGTTGACGCCACTTATAGTATTGCTTATTAGTGGAAAGAAGATAAATAATAATCGCTTATTATTTATAATATCGCACGATAACGTTAACGTTATACTTATATTATTATAGTGAGTTCTTTAAAGTTAGATTTCAGGAAAAACAGAAAGTTAGATTTTACTGTTTTTTCAATAAGAGATCATTTCAAATAAACTTCGTGACACTCTTTCTCTCTCTCTCTCTCTCTCTCTCTCTCTCAACACATCGGGAACGACATTCAGAAAATCTAATCACCTTGCACATGCGCATCTCACTTAACAACAGTCAACAGTAAGGGGTCGCAGAGAAAAAAATAGACTGATATACAAATGATAATCGTATGTGATTATTTCTAAACATAGGATCGATCAGGTAGGGAACTTTAGCGTTTAATCTCGATACATAGCTCTGTTTAAGATGTTAACAAACCAATCCATAAGTTGTAGAAATGTTTTCTTATGTTATCAATAAACATGCATGCAATCACATTCGGCCATTTAGACATTAAAAATAGTGTGCTAAGGTAGATTACTGTACTTTTTGTCTCTATATATCGAATAAAAAATGTCTTGCTTAGTGCTATTAACTCATCATGTTAATTATGCATCTACATTTTGTTTTTAGCTGATAAGGACCCATCTCAACCATGTACAGCCGTGGTAATACCTCAGGTCTCAGTTCTATCAGCTATGGCTCAAATCTATCTGGGGGCTCACACACACGGAAACCTGGTCAGAAAAATAAAAGGGTTCAAGTGTGGGCAAGAGTTCGACCAACATCAGAATTTGCATATGATAATTTGGAGTTACTGCCCGATGGAAAGGTATTATATATATCAAAACAAAAAATGGTTTGACGCAGACTTGGGTAAAATGTGAGCAAGAGTTGTTGCTCAAGGTAAACTATACTGTAAATCCCCCATGGACCCCATTATCAGAGGGCACTACTATAAGTTATACAGAGAATATAACAAATTAAGGAAGATGAAATCTAGAAAATTAAGAAGCGACATTATTAATAGGCTAGATTCTTTGAGGATAGATGACCCAAAACAATATTGGAAACTTGTAAATGATCTAAGGGTAGAAAAATCTGATTCAACTAATTATCCAGTAGAACCTAATACATGGTTAAACCATTTTAAATCTTTACATACATCAGTGGACAAAAACTTCGAAAACAGATTTAAAGAATTAAACTTTCTACTTTCAGAAAATGAAAGTAAACATAACATATTTAATAAATTAGAGAACATGATAACAAACAAAGAAATATCATCTGCAATTTCTTCATTGAAATGTGGAAAAGCAAAAGGATTAGATCTTATATCTAATGAAATGTTGAAAAGTGGACACACATTCCTCATACCTTGTTTATTGAAACTATTTAATTTATGCTTTTCCTTTAGTTATTACCCGGAGTCATGGGCTAAGGGATATATCACTCCTATATTCAAATCAAATGATCCCTGTGACCCAAACAATTACCGGGGAATAACTATAACAAGTAATCTGGGCAAACTTTTCAATACTATTTTGAACACCAGATTAGATAACTTCCTAAGTGAAAATAATCTAATACATCCTTGTCAGGTTGGATTCACAAAACATGCCAGAACCTCTGATCATTGTTTTATTGTTAAATGTTTCATTGATAAATATTGTAATACAAAAGAAGGTAGATTATATGCCTGCTTTATAAATTTTCATAAAGCTTTTGATAGTGTTGTTCACAATGGATTGAAACTAAAACTACTACAGTATAATGTGGGAACAAAATTTTATAGTATCATTAATAATATGTATATAAAAAGTGAAGCATGTGTTAAATATGGTAATTTCCTTACTTCCTCATTTCCTATCAAATTAGGGGTGCGTCAAGGAGACAACTTGAGCCCCACATTATTTAAAATATTTATAAATGACCTGCCATCATATTTACAGGGTTGTATCGACTCTATATCATTATATTCAAAAAGCATAGACTGTTTAATGTATGCTGATGACATAGTAATTTTTTCATCATCACCAGAAGGACTTCAGCAAAAATTAAATGCTCTAGAGAAATACTGTGATGACTGGGGTATGCAAGTTAATTCCAATAAAACAAAAGTTATTATATTTAACAAAGCCGGAAGAACAATAAAACAAAAATTTTGTTACAAAAATTTCAATATTGAATGTGTACCAAGTTACAAATACTTAGGCATTCATTTCACAGCTTCAGGGACTTTCTCATTGGCTAAGGTTGAATTACACAAAAAGGGATTGAAAGCTTATTTCAAACTACGGAAAGATTTCCTAAGTCTAAACCCTGGAATATCCACTAGCTTAAATGTATTTGATCACACTATAAAGCTAATTTTACTTTATGGCTCTGAAATATGGGGAATCTTTAATGTCAATAACATAAAAATAAAACAGTCTAATGATATATTGATACAACAGTGTTATAACAACTTAATAGCTGAAACTTTACATCTCAAATTTTGTAAAACCATATTGGGTTTGAATAAGAAAAGTATGAACCATGCTTCACTTTCTGAACTAGGAAGATTTCCTCTACATTATGATATTGTCAATAGATTACTAAAATATTGTTACAGATTAGAAAATTTAACAACAGAGTTTCCTTTATTAAAAGATGCATTTCTATGTAGTAAAGAACTTCATTTCGCCCAAAATACAACTTGGTATTCCTCTATCAAAAAGTTGCCAAAAATTCTTAATATTCAAAACATTATGACATATTCTAAAAATCAGTTTGTTACTTCTTTAAAACAATCTCAGAATAAAAAATATTTGATGGATTGGCAGTACTCAAATGAAACACTTAAAGATGGCAAACTTGTTACTTAATATTTATTTTTAAAAACTAACTTTCAGACTGGAAAAGTATTTAACTATATTATCGATAAGACCTGAATACAGAAAGCCAATCTGTAGACTGCGGTTATCAGCGCATAGACTTTTCATTGAATTGGGCAGATATAATAACACACCTAGAACAGAACGAATATGTAAAAATTGTACACTTAATAGAATTGAAGATGAAGAACATTTTCTTATCCAATGCAGCAAATTTACAAAAGAAAGAGAGGAACTATTTCATTTAATTTCATCTAAAGTTAAACATTTTCCTAGTTTGCAAGATAAACAAAAATTTTTTTGGATTTTAAACTGCGAAGAATTAGATATATGGGTCATTCTCAAAAATTGTCGAAATTCATGTCCATAGGCAAAAATAAATATTTCTGTATTTGCTAGCATAAATATTTTGGACACAGTTGTTGATACTACTCTAGTGTAACATTTTACAATAGTCATTGAATATTAACATGCACAAAATTAAAAACTACAAGCAAGTATGTAGGTGTATTCTTCAAGAAAAGCTTTGTCCATTACTAAGGGTATGCTTAATTCGCTTTCATGATTTTATTAATAACAACAAATTTTTTGTCGTTTCTTCACTTGGATTTTGTTATTATATCGTAATTAATGTTTGGAAAATATTTTTTCACATTTTGCAAGTATTAAGATACGCAATATATCTCAACCAATTTACTTGTCCATAAATTAATGTCATTCCTGTTACCAAGTTGTAAAATAAAGAATAAATTAATAATAACAAACTCAAACTCTTCTAAATTAACACAAAAGCAGTCCAATTTATTCATTAAGTTTGATGGTAGGAAAAATATAACCCATTCACATCAAATAAATGAAAAAAATTCTCTCTCAGAGGAATCACTGCATGGTTATCTTTCCCAAGTGTCATTACTGTTACCAATGTAACTCCCTAAATAAACAAGAAATTTACTTCTTTTAACTTGCATAGTTTATCAACAGCATACCACACTAATATCCATTTACAATCAATATCAGCAGTAGTTGTCTATATGATTTACTGTACAATATATAGTGATTTGTCATTTCTGTTACTGTCATTTCTGTTACCTCATTTAAAGGTAACAGGAAGGACACATATGGTAACAGTAATGACATGATGGGATAGTTTGACATTATTTGTGTGCAAAGAACTTGTTTTAAGCACATCAACTATGCTTAATAATGTTAGAAATTGTTGCTGAAACACATCAAATATAGATATTGAATTTAGAAGCAATCTATAGGCTTATCATAAATGCTTTGTGATTGGTAACAGGAATGACAAGTAACAGCAATGACATTTGATTATGTAAAATGGATAATATAGGAATCTATAATTATTAGAATAAAATATCATGGTTGCCATTATATATAAATGTTGGTATAAAAACCATAAAAACTGTTTGAAGAAATGATTTAAGTAAAGAAAGTGGTGTTTTTTATGTAAAAGGTATGGTAACGGAAATGACATTTACAGTAACAGTAATGACAATTGAGTTCTGTTTTCCGCAATTATTTTTTGTTACAATGACATCTCATTGATAAGAGTTAAGGTTATGATGAAGTGTTTAATAAAATCCAATAGACATGATTTAAAAGTTTAAAATTGTCTGTCATTTTATTAAAGGATGCAGATTTCCACTGAATCGTCATTCCTGTTACTTTTAAAATTGAGCCATCATAAAGTTTAAAATCAACAACATTACTTGGTTTTTCACTGAAAAAACAATGAAAATTTGAAAAGGATTGATAATTACTAATTTATAGGATTGGGTTTCTTGAAGCGTAGGCAACGCAAAGTGTTGTTATTGCATATAACAAATGTGAATAGAAAATACATTCAAATCCTTATTAAAAGCACCAAGATCGCACTTTTGTTTTGTTTCTATCTTTCCTTCTTTTTACCATTGTCCTCTTTTCTAAAATGTGTGCATTTGCATCTTAGTAAAGTTATATTAAATTCCTGGATGTTTTAGAGGTACTTGATCTTATCAATTGCCAGCAATAAGAATGTGAAATCATCTTACATTCTGATAAATGCGATTTCTGATACACCAATGTCATTCCTGTTACTGCATTGTCCATCCTGTTACCGATGAAGTTTTTTTAAATTAATTGCAATTTGCTTTGTATATTCTAAATGATAGTTTCACAGTATATTAAGATAATAAATGTGGATTGGTTGAAACATTCATATGTATGTTAGGGTTTTCTGGAAGGATTTTTTTCAAATTGCAAAAATTGAAAAATGAATCCAACTTCAATTGTTTTACTTGAACATTGCATATTTTCAACAAAATCCATGCTTTTGAACAATCATTCACACACATGTTGAATAATACTGCAATAAGTCAATTTGATATTGAAAATTTAGAAAATTTCATTTAATCTACTAAATCTTAAAACATTCATATCTGGTAACAGGAATGACATTTTACCTCAACACAGTTTACATGACCTGTCATCAGAGCTTAATATGATGTAATTAAGATTGCAAAATTCACTCATACATACGTCATACTTTGGTTAATATAATCAAGTAATAAATGTCTTAAAATTGCAATGTAGAATTTTTTAATTTTTAGTACCGAAATATCGACAATTTTTGAGAATGACCCATATATTAAACTCTCTTGGCAAATTTTTACAAAAGGCATTGCCTTAATTTGTATTTCCTAGTCAAATAACTTTTCAATCATATGATAAACTATTTCAGATTTGTATGTACATTTGTATTTTGACGTTTATGTATGGATGTTTAACATAAATATACAGAAGACATTGTATTGAGTATATAGAAACATACATGATTGCGCCCATGAGAAAAGGGTGCTTATGACATTTTTTGCACATTTTTAGATATTAACATAATTGAATTAAAACACAGCTTAAAGTTGTCGAATCTAAAATTTTATGGCTATACGCTAATTCTTAGTAGAGTTTTTTGTCCATTAACAGTGATGCTTTTTCAATACGAAAATCACGACTTCCTGTTTCACATACGCAACGTCAACAGATTTTTTTTTAAAGTAAAGGTGATCAATCATGACTGTGAATTAGTCGTTTTTAAACAAAATAAACGTTAAATACATCACCTTGTTATCAGTATCTTATCACATTGTTACGTATAGTTGTATGCTTGCATCTATGCTATTCATTTATTTCAAAAACAAAGGTCTGTTGTTGTTGTTATTTTTTAAATCATAAATAAAAATGTTTCTACTGACAGCGCAGTTGTCTGCCAGTGAAAAGTTATTATTCAAAAAAAGAAATGGCGGTTGTTTGGTTTCAGTTCCAGTTTATTTTGGGATATCAATGAGAAACCAGTTAGTAGAGTATTCTAGCTATGTGAACATATTTCATTTATATAAACACTGTCCTTTCCATATAAACAATCAATACCTAATATATATTAGTAGCTTTTGTTCTCAAACAAGATATGCAATTTTCGTGACATTATTAAATATGTCATATTTTAGTCTTGAACTTTGAAAACAATATCAGAAGTAACGTATTATACAATTTTGTTTAATCATGATCCATTGTACAACTTATTGATACAATTATAGTAGCAGCACTGAACTATTCTTTTGAAGTTGTAAGAATAGTTTCAGAAGTAACTAGACTTTAACATGTGCACTCACAGATAAACACAATAAGAAATAAGTAGTTAATTCTACCACTGCCGGGATCGTGCCCTTTTTTCCATTCGACTTTATAGGCAGAATTCATGGAAAAGAGTGCCCCTTCCATGGATCGGATATTCACCCCCTTCCAATATTGAAAAATTTCACATAAATTAAATTTATTTTTTTTAGTGTATGTGGGATATTTTTACTATCCGATCACTTCTAGGCACATTTTTCTCAATCTACTGTGATTGTTTTTCTACAATTGTTAAGCTTCCCATCACCCCCATGCCTTTGCCTACACATTTCGGGCGTGCCCACACCCGAAAAAAGAACATCCAGACACTTATCACCTGTGTGTGACTATTTCACAGCAAATATGTAGGTTTACTATTATAGAGAAAACATGCAGTATGCAGAGATTAATTCCGTGTTTTGAATGTATATTTCACCATCACTTTGAAATAATTCTCAACCGTCCATTACCCATAATCCAAAGCTTATGCATGCATTTAATTACACCGCCAGTGCGCTGTCTTCTATCTGTATAATTAGTCTCTATGTATTCTACATTTCAATATCATTTGTAAATCTTACACACTTCATTAAAACAGTAAATAATTTTATGAATCCGCTCCTTCGACTAAAATAAATGTGAAAATAAAGTTCAGGTTCGGACGGGATCATGAAACTGTCTGAATTCTCAAGTTCTTTCAGTAATGGTCACAAGAAAATGAACAAGAATATTAAGATTGGTCTCGACGATTACATAAAGTAAACATAATATACAATTTTATTTATTGCCTATTTTTTGTTTGCAACATATATTTAGAAATCAGGTCAATGTATAATTAGGTTGGAGTTAACCTGTAATAGGAATCACGTTTTCCTTTTATCTCTTTGGTACTTTAATTTCCATGACCATTTTGTTGTTCTTCTCTTTGTTTAAATATATAACTTGAAATAGGAAGTTTTAATTTTTAGAAAAGAATAAGAGTATGTGTACATCATTTCTGACCATTTTGTTGTTCTTGCTCTTTGTTTAAATATATAACTTGAAATAGGAAGTTTTAATTTTTAGAAAAGGATAAGAGTATGATTACATCATTTCTGACCACTATGTTGTTCCGGCTCTTTGTTTAAATATATAACTTGAAATAGGAAGTTTTAATTTTTAGAAAAGGATAAGAGTATGATTACATCATTTCTGATCACTATGTTGTTCCGGCTCTTTGTTTAAATATATAACTTGAAATAGGAAGTTTTGATTTTTAGAAAAGGATAAGAGTATGTGTACATCATTTCTGAAGCAATTTCTCAAGAATCAACATCCAGATAGTCACTTTCAATCGTGTTCATTACAAGGAATAGGACCACTAATCAAGAATTTGACTGTTTAACACCTTTTAAACACATGCAACAGTATTAAAAACAAAATCGACATCATAGGGAAAGAATTAAAAACAAAATTTTAATATTAACATAGCAATTTGCAATACAAAAAAGAAAAAAAACCCGTCTGTTTAAAACGTCCTTTTTAACAAAAACACAGCCGATAGGAACATTAAATGGTGTTTTGATTAAGTTGTACATTAAGTTAACTTCTTTTTTTATATTTACATCCACCAAGTATGATTCCCTCTATTTTTAAAGAAAATTAATTGTAATTCATAGCTCTGTAGAAATTGACGGGATTGAAATTTACACGCTCCGTTTATCGATTGGTCGAAACATTAATCGACCTAAGACAAATCCTGGACTGCACAAAAGAACCATGATGATGTCAAACTCAACCTCCCATTTAAGACGACTTAGCTTTTCCGTTTATTTAACGTATTGATGTACATTAACAAAGATTTAGTTATTTTTACTTACTCTTTACGACCAATCCATTAAGTTGTTAAAAGAAGGATATAAATATAAACAATAAAATACTTTCATTGATGATACATGCGGGTTATGATGGTAGCGATCATCGCAGAGAAAAATTATATAACCCGCTGGGGCGTGTTATGTTAATTCATATTAGTTATTTAATTTCATCAAAATATATAGGGTAGAAATAATTAGACTTGGCCTCGTTAAGAATAAAAACAAGGATTTTTTTTTTCGGTCATATCAGATTCATTTTGTACATGTTAATGCAGCGTTTTACTTAACATTTAGATTGTGTGAGGAAACACAAGCACATGTTATATGAACTTAGGACAAATTAAACAGTACAAGTATTTACCAAATCGGTGAGATGTGTGCAGAACTGCAGACTTTCATCTCTCTTATTTTTTAATTGAGAAAATATGACATTTACTGTGTTCTTTTCAGCTTGTTTAACCAGAAATGTTTCTAGTCACTGCATTTTTAGTAATCCATCAGAAAATGATTTATGAAAATAAGTTTATAGTACATGTACATGCAGCATACTTTAAAAAGTCGTTCATCATTAAAACAATACCGGCAACGCTACTTGCTGAACAAAGATGAAATGATTGTACATGTATTTGTTAGGTTCATGTTTTAGCTTTCTAAATTCACGAACTATTAGAGTACCGTATTTTTCGGACGAATCGTCGATGCGGACGACTAGTCGAATTGCTCATTTTTAGCCTAAATTTTAAAAAAATCCTACGATACGTCGATTCAGACGATACGTCGATCTTATCGCTTTAAAATGGCGTTATCAAACTGCAAGTAACATTATCAGTGTATGATGCACAGATCTCCATGATATTACTACCAATTATTATTAATGATTAACATTTAAACATTTACGCTTTATACTTATGCATCATATTTTCAAATACCAGTAGCATCTATAAAGTCGCTTGCATTGTATACAATTCCCGATATCGCGTGTTATGTAAGTTGTATGAGTGAAAACTAAACTTACTTCGTCAGAAATATTTTATTTCCATGTATTAAAATGATTATCCACTCTGACCATTGCCAGTGTATTCGCCATTACGTAACCTGTTGACTCGGCGCGTGGTCAATATTTGTTTAACAATTTACGGTGTCAGAAGCATGCACCTGTCTCGTATCGAACGTCAATGGGGGATCTCAAGTGGAGGAAGATTTGCAATTATTTTCATTTGATTTAACTTGTTTACTTTGTGTCCAGAAATGCAGTTAAACATTATTGCTTTACATAGACAAAAATGTAGAAAAAAAAAAAGAAGTAAAAAATAGATCGATCATTTGTACGACTTGATAATGACGATATACGACATACATACGTTTCTTCACAATGGCTATTTAACAACAATCAAAGAATGTATTACAATTTATTAACCCTTATAACGGTACGCTGTATATACACAGGGAGTGAACACGTACATGTATAGATCTCAGCCTTAGGGCACGATAATTAGCACAACCGGTGTCTAAACTCCAGCATTTTTTGTTCCATTCGAATTTGGTTTTAATTTTACTGTGCAATGTTATCTTCCCACTAGTAATGTATGGATGCCATGTGACGACGTGTTTATAAAATGTGTTTATAAAAACGGAATGGTAACATTTTAAAATTGATTAAAGACATGTACCATTTTTAATTACCGTTATTAGTATGTATACTAGTGCTTACAAATGAGTGAAAACGATAATTAATAAAGATGAACAAGGAATTCAACAAGGTAATTTCCAATCACACAACCAACTATAGGTGATTAAAACCAAGATTTTTAATGCTATTTTTGACAATTTTCCGACCTCAAGCCTAAGATAAGTCGATCTTGACGATAAGTCGGGTGCTCTGCTTCAGAGAAAAAAAATACCGACTAATCGTCGGAAAAATACGGTAGATTTCTATTTAATCGCGAGGGATTAATATCCGCGTAAAATCGCGAGAAGCGCATCTCGCGAATTTTAAAATCTCGCTTTTATTTTTGGACATATGTAACCTACATTAAACTATAATAAAAATTCGGCATTCGCGATTTTATGTTCTCACGATTTGATGGAAAACGGCTGAATCGCGTAAAATAAGGAATCTACAGATTGTGGTCTGAATGATTTCCTATCTTTAAAATAAGATTATTTTTTTTTATTTGTGCTTTGAATATGTTAATATCAATGCACTGTTAAAAAAAAAAGGGTGAAGCAGTCAGCTAAAATTAAAATCAAAATATTTCTAAAAAAACTTCTCCAAATCATTTGGAGCATTAAGCTAATATTGGGAAAAACAGAAATACATGTAGTTAAACAAATGTATGTGCAAGTAAAGAATAATAAGAGTTTATTTAAAATAATGTGAAAATTAAATTTAAAAAAGGGATAAAAACTATACGTGATGAAAATGACGCGTTAAAAATCTTACTCGTTTCAGACTACGTTATGACGTAACGTCATATGTTTGTGACGTTATTTCTCTGTTTTGTCAAAAACGCCATAAGCACCCTTTTCTCATGGGCACAATCACATATGTATATATATTATATACTAGTATACTAATTAAATGTTCATGTCTGTCCTAGCTCTTTCAATCATCCAACTCTTTCTCTCTTGTATATGTAATGCTTATTGAATGTCTTATATGTACATTGGATGTTCTATGTACAATCTTCATGTTGCCCCTTGAGGGCCCTTAATTGGTTAATAAAGAAATTGAAATTGAAATATATATACAGCCACTTCTTATATTTCATATTTGATCTTTATAAATAACTCTGTTCATTCACAAATAGAAAAAAGTCCAAGATTTTTCTTTTGAAACTCTCTTTTGTTTTGTCACTGACAGAGTTAAAAAAATCAACTAGTAAGATTCCACAAATTTCATTTTGAAATCACTCACACATAAATATTGCCAGTGCTTTGACAATTGATGTACATGTAACTGTGTTTCATAAAATTGTAATTGACTATGTGCAAAAGACGTTATAAAACATAATTAAAAAAATTATAAAATCATAAAACAAATAATAAGTGATTGGCATTAAACATTGAAGATTATTTTCAATGAAAGCGAGACTATTCAGTTTTTTTTATATTATTTATCTTCCAGAGCATTAATGTTCATCAAAGAAAAGATACAAGAAGAGGTGTTGTAAATAATCAGATTCTTGACTGGTCATTCAAGCTAGATGGAATATTTAACAATGCAGCACAGGATCAAGTGTTTGAGACTGTTGGTGCTGATATTATCACTTCAGCTTTAGATGGTTACAATGGTAAGAATCAAATTTTGATCATCTTAGTTAATATTATCATTCCTCTACATAATGTTTCAGTTCAGCATCAGATAGTTTTAATGAGAAAAACTTGAAGAACATTGTAGTAAAAGGCATACCTTGATCTGCATTCATATTTTTAAAAAAATAGCTTGTTTTTCATTACAAGTAATTTGGTAAGCTTTTACTCCATCTTACAGGAACAATGATGGCTTATGGACAAACAGGAGCAGGGAAAACCTTTACAATAACAGGTGCTACAGAGAGCTACAAGCAAAGGGGGCTTGTTCCAAGGGCATTGTCTCAGCTGTTCAAGGAAATAGAGGAAAGACCAGAATTTGCAATAACTGTCAGGTAATTACAGATACTTGCACTAAATCTTAATCAGTTATATTGATGAACTGCCACTGAACAGTATGATTATTCAAGTGTCAATCCAATCAGATGGTGGTTAGACAACTCGAGAGGATATATATTGTAAGGATTAACAGCAACTGAATATTTCTGTTCAATTTTTAAAGAATATCCAGTTGCATTTATTTTATCATCTATATATGACATCAACAATATTACTTACTGGTATTACTACTTGCCGGTGTCATAAAATGATACTTCCTCCATAGTGAGACTTCCCCCTGGAAGACCGGCTGTATTTTGGGTCTTCCATCTTGGGGGAAGAATATCTATACATGTATAATGAGTCTTTCCCCCAAACTGACTATAGTCAGGCTTCCCCCTTACGTGTTTGATTTGTGTTTTATTTAAGGTTTCTCCATCCTCGATGTTTTTATGGTTTAATCCGTGTAATTTTTGTTTAAATTTGAAGATTAATATGTAAACATTCAAACTGAACTTAAATATTGGTATGTTGCAAATATGTTGTTCATGCTGTAGGAGCTAACACAGGTACACTATCATGGCAATTATAGCGACGAATGCTCTCCATTCCAACATCACATTTTTGTTACTGATTTCTATATAATAAAGCAATTTTTTAAAAGAAATTAATCAAAATCCTTTATTTTATGTATTTTAACATTTTAAGGCCATTTAAACTTCCCAGTATGAAAGCTGTCACATTTACAGTACATTTTAATACAATTTTCTAACCATGAATAAGTACAGTTAGCAACATAAACAGTCTATAACTTTTGAAATAATGGTTCAAACTCACTGAAAATTGGTACATTTGTAATTCATATCCTATCAAAATCTGCAAAGAAATGTTTACCTTGCCAGGTAAAAAATTATGAATTGTAGTCTCTGTCAAGTTTGCCTATGTACGGTTTTATCAGTTTTTCATTGAATTCAGGGATTTCAACTCATACTACTCTCTAAAAATTGTTAAAAATTAGTGTCATATCACTTTACATAGCTTAAAATGTGTTAAACACTAGTATCAAGAAATATTGGCAAAACCATGCATCACATAACACTAATATTATAACCGATAACGGTAAAATATTCCGGAATGCTCACAATGACGTCATGCGACAATCGAAAGACCTTAACTAGACAATGTATATGTGCATTAGAAACTGTTTTATAAAAATTGAATTCAGTATTAAAAATATCATCATACGAGTTGGAGAAATAATTCATTCATTCAGAAAGATTTCTAAATCAATTTTGCAGCATTATTTTTATCAAATTGTAGAGTCAAACATAACAAATTACCTGTAGGCTATTTTCTAAGAAATTCTATATAGATAGGAATTCCCCAATTTAATCATTCGATGTCCACAACAATTGAATGGATTGTTCCCAAACGGTTTTTTGCCCTTAAAAAAACCCCAAATACCTTGTTATTCGAGGCAATTAAGAGGTCATTACAATTGGAGTTTACGTGTACCTATATTTACCCGGAGAATGCAATGATACAAGCATAAATTAAGTAAAGAATTGATGACATTTTTACTTGTTGATTGATATCTTTATACGTGTATGTTTGTTTGTTGAAATTATTTTTTTCTTTTATTTATCTTGCTTATATGTATAAAAAATTCTAAAATCATGTATCGCTAACATTTTTTTTTATCCTGAAATACCAACAGGAGCAAGAATGGCTCTATAGTGAGTCTTCCCCACGAAGAATGGCTGTAGTGTATAGTGAGACTCTCCCAGGGGAATGCTCACTATGGGGGAAGTCTCACTATACAACACTGGTATTAGATTTGTTACTGATTGTGCACTTACCCAGTAAATTTGTTTGTTTTTGTCATTATGTTTATCTCTTGATGACAGGGTTTCCTACCTGGAGATCTACAATGAGACCATGTCGGATTTGCTGTCCACTATGCCAGAGACATGGAAGAACAAGGAAGAGGGTCAGGATCAGGCTATGGTTGTTGTAGAAAACCAGGATGGTGTGTATGTAAAGGGTCTGTCCTGTCATCTAGCTCAGTCTGAAGAGGAAGCACTTAATCTCTTGTTTGAGGTATGGTCTCTTTTGGTGCTCAATTTTGTAAAAAAAAAAAAATAATTTCTTTAATCAAATAGATATCTTTCAACAGCATGTGAAGGCAATTACCTGGTATGATATTTGACTTATCAATGACACAAAATGTCTGCAACAATATTATATAGGAAATGTTTATTTTTTTTTTAAGGAAACATTTTCTTGGTTTTTTTTATTGCGGTCAGGTTTATTGAATTTTTGAAATTATTTTTTCAGGGAGAAACAAACCGTGCAATTGCAGCCCACTCACTCAACAAACAGTCCTCTAGATCTCATTGTATATTCACAGTCTATTTGGAGGTAAGTCTTCTAAGTTTAATTTTGATAAAGAATGATTCAACCTTCTGTTTTCTTTGTATTGTTTTAATGATGTGACTTTTTGTATTTGTAGACAAGATCCAGAGTACAGTCAAATGCTAGGTATACCATTTCTAAACTGAACTTTGTTGACTTGGCTGGATCAGAGCGTCTAGGAAAAACTAAGGTATGGTTATCATTAAACAAAGATCATAAGATCTTTGTAATGGTAGACTTTATTCCCATATAAATGTATAATAATTGATTGATCAAATCATAGATAGTAAATAGTCAAACTGCAAATCCATTTTTGCATTATGTCATTATTTCCTGTAGATTTATAATGAACTACACATTTAAATTATTTAGAAGTAATATCCTTAAAATATCACTTAATGCTTATGACAATTTGTAGTGACATATACTGCATGCCTAATACATGTACTAGAAATGTAATAGGAAATGTATAATCAACATTTCAGTCAGAAGGGAAGACACAACAAGAAGCTATGTATATCAACAAGTCATTGACATTTTTGGAACAAGTGATTGTAGCTCTAGCAGACAGGAGGAGGGAACACATTCCGTTCAGACAGTCCAAGTTGACACATTGTTTGAAGGACTCTATCGGGGGAAACTGTAACACTCTCCTTGTCGCAAATGTCTGGGGAGAGGAAGCTCAGTTAGAAGAAACAGTAAGTATATTTACAGAGGGGACATTTTTTATTATTATGAGTATTTCCTTAAACGATATATATGAACCTCTGGTAGATATAACACTTAAAACAAGCAACAAAAATTTGAAAAAACTGCCAGAGAAAGAAAATTTAAAGCAATACAAGTTTAAGGAGCAAATTGAAAGCAAAACATCAGCAACATTAAAGTTTTTGGTGAATAGTGCTCTTATGTGTACAATAATGGTGTCATTGTAATTTAGGTGTCTACTCTGCGGTTTGCCACCAGAATGATGTGTGTAGCCAGCGAACCAGCTGTGAATGAACTTTATGATCCTGTAGTTTTAGTTAAAAAACTAGAGAGAGAAATTCAACATCTAAAGAATGAACTTGCTATGCATGACACATTGGTAATTATTCATTTGTTTATTTTTCTGAAGATTTTATATTGTTAATGATGATTTAGTTATTTTTATTATTTTACTACCATATATTACATTGGTAAATCACTGATTGCATTTTTACAGACAAATAGAAGCATGGTATCATATGACTCCCTGTCGGAACAGAAAAGATATGAAATTCGGCAGCAAGTTCGAAAATTCTTGGAAGGAACTATAAGTGAAATTGATGTGAGTAAAAGCAATGAAATAAATGATATTAATTGAATCAAAAATCAGCTTGATACATGCGCAGCATAGTTAAGGTGTCCCGGAGCTAAAATACGGGTGAAAAACGATATTTGTTTAATCAACAAAAATTTACTTTGACCGGGAGTATTCCTTAAAATCTAAATTACATATATTTACAATAATGTTAAACATTATTTTTGATGCATTTTTTTGACGTCATGTGTACTTCGTTGTCACGTGACTTGCTGTCCTAACATTGCAAATTTTCTAAATAAATCGCACCGGCGCAGGTGATTAATGACATTTATTCATAAATATTTTAAAGAAAAATCCTTTGTTTTGTCATATACTTTGAAGTTCTTGCTTGAGATTGAAATAAATATTTCGTTTATTAAAGATATTGGAAAAACACTTCGCCGAATCATCAAAATAAAGCACAGTTTTACCAATTGAAAGCGATTTACTTAAAATTGGGGTAAATCTGTTGGTTTCCCAAGCATGATTCACATTGGTACTTATATTCTCTACCAATTTAACGTAAAATATTCTTAAATTGTATTGATCTTTCACCTGCGCCAAACTGTTTTTTACATGTATTAAAATTTCTTCATTCAGTTGTTTACATGTAGCAGGGAGAGTCTCCAAACCACTAATTAATAAAGTCTTTTACTTCAAGCGAAGCTTTAAATCTATCTATTATTTGATACTGATCATTAATATAAATACATTCTATACTCTAGCATTAAGGGCAGCATTTAATTATGTAAAGGAAACACAAAGTTTTATGAATGTTTTATTATAATTCACTTTTAACGTTACGACACATTCCCTGAGAACTATCGAATGGAATGCAGATCGTGACGTCAAAGTTTATTATGACGTCATATTGTTTGAAGTATAGACAAGTGACTCTCTACACATCTCTACATACCTGCGTGTATTGAGTCAATGATTTGTCCCTAAGCTGATAAATGACGTGTTTTTTTACACTTCAGATTGTGAATGTTAGACAGATTCAGGGGACATTTGAGGCTTTTAAGGAAGTCTGCATGTAAGTATTTGGTTCATTAAAGAAAAAAAACTATATTTGCAATGTATTTTTGTAAATGGCTGAAACCAATTATTTATAAACTGCATCTTTTAATGAATACATGTTCCCCAGATGCAATTCCAGGTACAAAACATAATCATCTGAAATAATGGTACTTGCTGGTATATGTACCTTGAATTGCTCAACCACAATTGAGCCAAGAGGACAGATTTAAAATGAAGAATCAAGATGTATATAAAAAATTTGTTTTATACTATAGTGATCATAGTCTGGCCTCCGTTAGAATGATCGATTACCGGTATTTTGATATTTTCCTTACAGGCAAATGGAGGCTGATGTTGAACAAAAGCTGAGAGAGAAGTTTACCCTGATAGACAAGTCTGACCCGGCTGCCATTGCAGCAGCACAACAGGTAATTACTAGCGACACATTAAAGTCATTCTAATGCTTCACATCATGAAGGGTTTCTTTTTGCGGTTTCATGTTTCATTTAGGAACATTGAGCAATTTTGCAATTACTAAGTGGGTTTTTTTTAAGATAATTTTATTCACTTTTGTTTGAAGATTTGGATAGCAGCATCATGTTCTGTTCCAGCTTGATGAGAAAAATCATTTAAAAAAGCACTTAATAAGTGATATATTGTAGCTATGCTGTATGTTTCATACACATATTAGTGGATTAGAATAACATGTTCATCTTTGTATGAAGATCAGGTGTTTAAATTGCATTAATATTTATTTTTAAATAGAGTGAATATGAGGTAATGCATCTATTTCAGTTCTATGAATTTATAACTTTTTTATTAAAGTTCTTTTTCACATGCTGCATATTATAACCATTGTCACAAATCAGCACTGTGCATTAGTCTAGATGAATATGAATGTATTAAGACTACAAATTTTGCATTAAATGCAAATAATATCACTAGCATTGCTTTATGAAACACCCTTCTTGTGATTTTCAATGAAGGTATGATAACCTGAATATATCTCATCAACATTATACATGAATAACACATAAGTAAGTGTTGTATGATATTCTAATTTAAGCATGGATAAAATCACATTTTGGTTCTTTTAAATTACACACAGTTTAGATTATGTTTGCATGTGTATGAATTTGTGTATAAATTAAGCAAGATATTTTATGTTCTGTCTACATTTCAGTACATGTACCGTTATTTGTTAAACAAAAACTGAATAGATATTAAAGATTAAAGCTAGCATTTAAAGTTGCTCTGAAGAATTAATGTACCGTATATTAAACACAGAAAATGATACCTGTTTCATACAATTGTTACCCTGATAGTAAAATATACTGTTTAATAAATCTGTATTAGAAACTATATTTTACTCAAGAAAACTTTACCAATATATATACTCTCTTGTTCACTAATTTACCGCTTCCTTTGATCAATATATTATTTCGATTAACACTGTAGAAACATGCATTTACAAGAAATCATAGATTTAGAATTTTGTAATATAATTTGTCATTTATATAACATTCATGATACAAATGTATTAAATTGAAGATTAGTGAATATGATATATTTTTATCATCGTCATTAAAAATAAAAACTTGCTAACAGCATGCAATGTTACTTGAAGTACATGTACGGTATAATAGAAATTGATACATGTTAAGCTACAAGAGAAGTTACCTTCTTACAGGCAGGAGTAAACATCACAGATGAGGGAGTCCTTGTGGGGGACACAGATGGTCAGGGATTTGGGGTGGGCGTCGCCCCCAAATCTGCCAAGGCTGACCCCTCAGCTGTTGTTCAAATCAAGAAAAAGGAGAAGGAAAAGGAAACCAAAAGAGGAAAAGGAGGAAGAGACGCTAAAAGGTAATAATAAGCAAAGATTCATTCAAGCAGTACTATGTACAGGTTAAGTTAAGAAATCCACAGAATTGAATTAGAAATGATACAACTTTTAAGATTATAAAGTTTTTGTTGTTGCTTTGTAGTCCTGTGGGTGGTAAGAGTGTTAGCAGCCCCTCACACAGTGCTAAGGGAGAGAGAGAGGTCAAGTCCCCCCACCCCTCTGTAGATAAGGACCGACCAGATCACGAGGATGCTCCTACCCCAGTCAGCTCGACTGGTCCCTCACGGGCTGATAGACTCACTCGACCCAGGTATTTAAACAACTTGTTGTAATGAAAGTTGATAAAGTTAGGTTGTTTACAAATTTAAATGTACTATTCTAAACAATCATGTCTATGATAAAAGTATCATCTCTCGCAACAGGGAGAGGGTAGTTCATTATTAAGGATATGATTCAGATTGTTCTTGCATGATTGGTAAATAGCTAGGGAGGTATTGACACAGTTATCAAATATTTCTTTCCAGCACTCCCCCAAGTCGTACAGCCAAGTTTGAGGAGTTTAAGCAGGAGAAGGGGGTAGAAATCAACAGAATCCTAGTTGAAAACAAAGAAATCTTGGCATCCAAGAAAAAGGCCTATGCAGATTTAGCCAAACAAATAAACACATCAAAGATAGAGATTGATGCATCCAGAGATAAACTAGAGCGACTAAAGGAGGAAAGAGAAGCAAATGGTGTGTGGATTTCAACCATCTGACAATATGTTACTTTAAAACTGAAAATACATTTCAGCTTGAAACTTCTATAATAAGTATCATAATGATTCATATACTAGGAAGAACTTAAAATATTTTGAAATTTGGCATACTTAAACAATTTGATACGGGCCAGGTTTCATTTCCTCTTTTGATAAAGGGTGTATATTATTGATGTGTTAATAAGCTCTATGGATGGCAATTCTGTAGGTCCTCAGTACAATGAAGATGGAGATGTCATCATCAGTGAGGAAGAGTTCCTGGAGATCAAGAGATTAAAAGATCTCAAACAGCATTACAGAAGCGGTTATGATGAGCTGAAGAATTTGAAGGCAGAGGTTCAGTATTGTCAAAAACTGGTGGACCAGTGTCGACAGAGGCTCATCAATGGCAAGTTTCTGGTTCTGACTCACATTTTTCTTTAACTGATATCAAGTGATATACATGTAGATTAATAATCAAATATTCTTGAGCAAAGTTGATCAAGCTTAAAAAATCTTCAATGACATGTGGTGTGTGAATGCATGGATTTTTTTCAAAGACCATGCATTTTTATACCGGTACCTATCTTATTATTCCATTTTGGTTTAACAGAGTTTGATAACTGGTATGCTGAGAGTTTCCTGAACCAGACAGATGACATTTCTAGCTCGGCTGCTGGTCATGGAATGAGACCTGGGGTGATCCTCCCATTCAATCCAAACCAAGTGGTCAGTTATTAAATGTTGTGAATATTAACATAAAGGAAATGAGAAAGATATGAATGATCATTGATTAATACTTTAAGTTAATTCTTGCATCAACAATATTTTCAATATTTTTTCTTTGTCAATGAATTTTGAGTTTTTTCTTTTTTTCAGCCGGAGGATGAACAGGAGAAGTTTGATCGGTTACAGATGGAGCTCCTGATGAACAACCCTGACTCAGCCGCTTACCACAATGCACAGATGAGAACACAGAGAAGGGTAAGTAGATCATAATTGAGTAAAAGAAAATCCAAGACTCATTCTCCTTTAAATAAAATTTCGCCAATGAAGTTAATCCTTTCAAGAATTACTCTGGATTCCGTATTATTCCATGATTTTGTCTTTTTGTAACAAATCACGAGAATTTAAAACCGTGAGCAGCTGAGCATCAAACTTTCATTGTAATTCCATATTGTTTCAACTGTCAGAAATTTAAAATCCACAAAAAATATGCTTCTCAAAATTTTGGCAGGGATAGCAATTCCTCGCATTTAATTAGGAATGTACAGTACATCAAAAGTACTGCAAAAGTTCCAAAATACTGTATTTTAAAAGCAAATACCTGTGTATTGTTTATGCTTTTCTATCGATTCCTATTTTTTTTCTTTCAGAAAACGTATGAAACTGCCATGTCACAACCTCAGCCGTCTCTGCGACAGTCGCCCGGGATTCCGAAAATGACAGTCAGAAACAAACCCCCAAACATGTTACAAGTCTCTCAATAGACAGTATTGATATTTAGTTCTTTCTCTTTGGGAATGGAGTACTTAAATAATTGTTCTTTCATTGACCTTGAACTGGTTATTATTTACTTTATATTTTGATATCACACGTTTTAGTACTTAATTTATTTACAAACTACATGTACCGGTACATAAATTCAGAGCTTCTTTGGACTCTTAGGATTCAAAGATCTTATCGTAATACTTCTATAAATCTATATTGTATTTCAAATGTTATTTTATGTATCATATGTATATATTTTGTACATGTATTTCATTGAACACAGATTTAGAGGCTGGCGATATATTGTATCATGTGATGAATGACTCTTAAAGTTTTGTTGAAAGTTTTAACTTATTCAGTCTCTGTGATAAGTATTTTTGTGTGACCAGCTAGGATTCCGTCCCCTTTGTTGTTTTTATTTTGTCTTTGAAATATGAAATGTCTTTAATAAAACATCACAATCTACAGGTTTTCTCCATTTTCAATTTATTTTTACTGCTACATTACAATAAAGCCTATAAATAAATCTTTTCTGCCAATTTAAATTTCAAAAAATATGCATTGGACACAACTTTTAAAAATTTTAGCAAAGAGAGATACCAACATAATTATATTAAATGCCTCCTATTTTGGAAATTTTCCTGTACACTTGTTAATGTATTTCTTTAATAACTAATTTTAATTGTTACAACAGAAACCTTATTACATTACTGGTAAATGAAATCATCTTATCTTTTTCTATTAATTTGCAAGGAGTGTTTGAATCAAAATTATGCTGAGAAGTTAAAATGACTTCTGGAAGCTATTTAAGGTTAAAGGTTCAAATATTAAATTCAAGTAACAAACATAAATGGTATACATGTGTGTAAGCTTCATCGATATCATATCATGAAACTGAAATGTGTCAACACTAACAAAACGAGTTCCTTCAATTAAACTGATTTAATAAAAACAAGGTTGTACATTTCTTCAACTGTCTGGTTTATGTAATGAAAAAACACGAGCTGTGTTATCTTCTGAAGCTGATACAATGGTTTTTCCATCACTGAAAAGAAAATATTTACCGTACAAGTTACACGTATACAGTCATGGTTGAACATACCGGTAGTTGAACATAGTTGTATGTATAATAATGTGTCTGATACATATAGAGTATGGTACTAGAACATTTTAAAAGCAGAGTTAAATTACTGTAGATTCCTTATTTTACGCGAGTACTTAATTCCACGATTCAACGATTTTCCATCAAATCGCGAGAATATAAAATTGCGAATGCCGAAATTTTATCATAGTTTCGTGTAGTTTACATGTGTCCGAAAATTAAAAGCGATATTTTAGAATTCGCGAGACGCGCTTCTCGCGATTTTACACGAATATTAATTCCTCGCGTTTAATTAGGAATTTACAGTATGTCGAATATACCAGTACACAATTTAAAATGTTTAGAATCATTCATACTCAAGAATGCACTGTAACAATGAATAGTGGATCAATGTTACCCAGTACATGTTGAAACCTCACCTGGAAATATCAAAGTCCAGCAAGGCATCCTGATGCCCTGACCATTCCAAGCAACACTTGCCATTTCTGGCATCCCACATTCTGACCACTCCATCCAGACATGCTGTGTAGACCAGTGGAGAACTTGTGTCCCATTTCAGCTTTACTACCCCTCCCTATAATAAAGTAGATTTATATAATGAAAATGTTTTCATTGCGGAGGTTCATATCAATCCATTTACATTCTAACCTCATCAACTGAATCAGACCCAAAATTTCCCCGAATGTTATGAGGATAGCAAAAATCAACAATTATTTTTTTTCAAATTGTTTAAAATGCTTCTTGATTCAAACAGAAATCACTGACAAATGAAACATTTTAAGTACGAAAACTTACAGTGTGCTGGCATGTGTTGCGGTTTGTCTGTGTTGGGACGTCCCATATGTTTAACTTTCCTGTAAGAGTCCCTGTGGCAGCAAGTGATGACTGTCTGCAGTGGGAATATACATATACATCATTTAGATAAAGATTTCTTTTTAAATCAATGTGACCTTGATGTATCCTCAACAACAAAAATGGACGTCAATTAAAACACTGTAAATTTACGGGGAAAATTTCAAAGGCTGTAGCATATTGGTATGCTCTTTGTCTCACTAATTCCAAATCAAAAATGCTATTTGTGAACAAAATTCTGCTTCCTAATTATTACAGGTAATAGAAATTTCTTGATAAATATGATCAAACAGCACATGCAAACATCATCCAAGGCCACAATAATATACCTTATTTATATCTTTACATTTCAAAGATTTATTAAAATAAACATTCAGATAGATAGATAACAAAAGCCTGACACAAAAAAAATGATTTACCCTTCTATGAGAAACATAATAGAAAGATTTTTTTTTTCTCAAAACTTACGTGTAAGAGAATGCGCAGCTTTCTACAGAATTTTCATCCTCAGAATTTTCTTCAGCACAATTGAATGTGGTCACCACCTATAAATGTTAATGAAAATCCTCAGTTTAAGTACATGTAAATCTCAGACTTTGTAGGCAGAGTTGTTGCATTGCATAGCCAACAGCTTGGACTAGTAATTAATCTAGCTATTCTAGCATCGGTTTATCAGGAAGTCTGTTATTAGAGACAGCTTACCTTGCCTGTACTCGTGTGGATAACCTTCGCGGTGGCATCTGTTGAACCAGTTAAAATCAGGCTATTGTCTGGGTGGCAGTCTATACATACTACTGATGTAGAGTGAATATCTTTACCTGAAAAAAAATTAAGGTGCAGAAACATGTATTCCCAAATAGGTCTTTGGTCCTAATGCTTCTATTCATTTACTTGGTTGATTTTTTACTTAAAATCAACTTCCTAAAAATATTTTTTTTTTACATTAAATATGTCACATTTTTAAACAATCAGTTACAAACCATTCACATTTTGTAAACAGGATGCCGTTTTCATATCCCAGACTTTAACTGAGCCATCTTCATATCCAACACACACCCTCTTTCCTAAATTATAAAATATACATGTGAATGTAATGAAGTAATTCTTTCACCTGTTACCATTCGTAAATGCACATAAATGGGAGTTAACCTGAACATCAAAAATCATTTTAAGGCAATTGAACCATACCATGACAAAGAATGAATTTTTTAATTCTTCAAAGATTTTAACAAGAAAACTATTCTACAAATGTAAACCCTAAACTATTCCCTGCATATCAAACTCACCATCTGGCATCAGACACCCACTTCCTGCTGACGATCCATGTCCTTTAAATGTTTTACAGTCCCCGCTTGGAATCTTCCACATCCAGGTGGTTCCATCTTGTGTGCCCACGATCAAAACATGGGCCATTTGATGCCACTGCAACCACTGTAATCAAACAGCTAGTCTATGAGTCACACTCCCGAAAAATACAAATACAGTGTATATTAAACATGTCTCACACAAAGCCATTCATTGTTGAATAAAAATTACGAGATGACTTATCTGTTTCTTTGGGGGAAATGTGAATAGTCACAACTATCAAATTTAAGTGCACATTCAATAATAATTGAAAGAGATATATTTGCTGTAAAATTAAACTAATAATTCCTACAGAAAAATGTACATGCCATGCTTGTAAATTCTTTGATGGAAAGTTTGAAAACAAAAATGCTTGTAAATCATCAAATTATAAACTACATTGTATAGGAATAAATTATACTGCAGTACATGTACTGATCAAATTGAAGAAATTGTTAACCCATATGATTACCATCTTCCCAAGTCAAGGGTTACTGATCCACTCCGGTCCACATAAATGTAGAGCAGATAAGAAAACCTCGACTTGGGAAGATGTATAATTACACTTCATACTGCAAAATCGTTACATACCAGGTAAATATCTTAACATATGCCTTCATGCAGAGAAAACAAATCCATGGACTCTGAATTATTGACTCTCTGTAGTATGTATAATAATGTTATAATGTAGTTTTTTTTTCTTTCTTGTCTGTTCACCAACAAGGTGATGTCATAAACTGTATTTTGTACCTCAATATCTGAACATTCAAATGACCAGGCTTCTTTGTACCTCAATATCTGAACATTCAAATGACCAGGCTTCTTTTTACCTCAATATCTGAACATTCAAATGACCAGACTTCTTTGTACCTCAATATCTGAACATTCAAATGACCAGACTTCTTTGTACCTCAATATCTGAACATTCAAATGACCAGGCTTCTTTGCCTGTGTCCACTTTCCAAACTTTGATCAGTCCACTTAGATCAGCAGACGCTGCATACACTCCATCATGGCTGAATCCTACGCAGGTCACGGAATCCTTGTGCCCTACAAGTTGTGTCAAGTAATTTGATACATGTATTTACCCAGGTGTTCGTGATATTACTTTTATGACTAAATTTAAAAAAAAAAGAAGGTATAATTGCATTTATTCGAATTATATTTATATAAAATTTCAAATTTTGTTAAATAAGGTAGAAGATAAAAAAAACATTTCTGTTATGAAATCAAACAAAGATCTTATATCGACAAGAAAAATAGTTGAGATCGAGAAAAATGTTAGTGATGATATTGCTCTTTATCAATGGGAATGTATTTTAGAATTACCCACCATCACACTGAAACTTGGTCTCCCCTGATGAAGCAGACCAGACATAAGCTGTGTCGTCCTGACCTCCAGTTATCACAAGGTCACAGGTTTTAGTATCGATCCGGGCAGTGAAAACAGAATCTGCAAATAAAAACCTGCACATTACGGAACTGGTTAATAAGACATAACACCGTCAGCTTCTTCAGCTCTTCCATCAAACAGCAGAGCTTGTGGAGCATCCCTCCCTCTCATGTTTGAATCGAAATATTTCTCACATATGCTTAGTGACTATGGGTCAATTCATCAAACTTCTCTCTTTTCATAAATATTCATAATCATCTCAGTCCACTATAAAGAGAATGAAACTTTTTTTTTTTTTGGGGGGGGGGGGGGGGGGGCATGTTATGAAAACATCCACATCCAGCTGTTTAAAAAATGAATATAACCTTTAATGCCATTGGTAAGATTTCCTTCACAAATGCTTGAAGTAACTTATTGGAACAGGGTATAAATTATACATTTATGTCAGAAAACAAGTTAGAGTTTAATTAAATGTCCCACAATCAGTGTATAATTGATATGCACCAAAGGGGGATTTTACAGCTATCTTTTTACTTGATAATTTTATATGTATAAAGAAATTAAAAGTAGTTGTTAGCGCTCAAGAGCGCTAGCAACTACGTTAGTCTTTTTTACTGGAATATGCATGATTGCTTAACGGTAGGGCATTCTGGGAATACTTCTGTAGATAAACTGTACCATGTTAATTTTGTTTTATCATCTACATATGATCTGAATGTCAATATGTAAAAGCTGCTTAGGTCTTATATAATGCCAAGTTATTTCTAAAACTACATGTATTATAAATAGTTATCTTATCTTAAATACCTTCTTTTATCTTTCTGTTAAGCTCGGATATTTTTTCCGATCTTGTCGGAAAGGCCCGAGAAGATATGATTGCTACAAAACAGTACAATAGGTTCTACTGATCTCTTATTTTTCACCTCAAAATTGAAATCAGTAAATACAGAATGATCAAAGCACAGTTAATAAGTTATGCCAGTGCCGATGTTAAGCCCACTCTAGATTCACCATTCTGAATTGAGACCCCCATCCACCCCAAACACATCATTTCTGTACACCACCATGCCTTCCTATTAATAAATAATTGATTCAGAAAATTAAACCAATAGTTTAGAAATCTATTTCTATGTGTTATGATGGTTACAGCGCTAGCTCACCTATCTTTTTAAAAGAAAGCTTGTTTGTTATTTATCCCAGTGAAAGTTATCTCTTTTATCAGAGGTTCATTGTACCTTGAGTTGGAATAATGTATTAATTGTAAGGAATAGTGTATTAATGCTATCTAGTATAAACTCTAAAGGATTGTAGGTGTTGAGCTGCAGTTTAAATCCAGTAATACCTGCATGTTTCTTGTAAACAAATGTAGAATCATCCCTGTATGTGACTTCATCTTCAAACTCATCCGAGTTATACTGCAACTCATTCTCCAAGTCCATTTCATTGATGTCAGCTGACAAACCTATCAAAAGGAAATTTTAACATTCAGGACCTATAATTATTCGTATTACTTGTATGCTTGCATTAGCAAAGAGTGTGGGTATGTTAAGGCTTCACATGCAGTGATATCTAGAATGTTACTTGTCTGTACTTCATACAATATGATGTCATAAATAAGCTTTGATGTCAAAATCTTCATTCCACTTAATAGTTCAAAGGGAATGTATTGTAACGTTAAAAGTAAATTCAATTTTTTTTTCAATTTCAAAATTTGAATTTTCTTTACATAGATGGGGTCATTTATACTAAAGATAATGAAGTACATGTAAATCTTATCAAAAGTATCTTTCTATACATGTATTACAAGGCAATTGACTTTAAAACTTCATATAAATTCATGATTGTTCATAAACTTACCAACTTACAACTTTATAAAATTTTATGTAAATATGGCTTCATAAGTATGGAGACTCTCCCTGATATGTGTAAACATTTGAATGCTTGCAAAAATTTTTATGACAGAAGGGAAATTCAAAAATAATTTCCAAATATTTTGCTCAATAGTGGATAAAATATGACAGTACACATATTAATCATGCATGAGAAACTTATCAAATCATCCAAATTTTATGTAAACATCCCAAGTTATTGTTTACATCATTTGGACAAATTTCAATAAAAATACATATCAATGAAAGGGAAAATATCCACGATATCTTCATTGAAACATTATCATTTTCACTTGAAAAAATTCACAAGAACCAAAACAGATTTTTTTAGAGATTTATAATGGGAAATGTTGACATCTTTTCTCCATTCTGTAGTCATGCACTTGGAATATCTTGCACAATTTTTCAACGTTTTCATCCTAGTATTTTCATTTCTGTTGCAATGCAAAATCACCATAGACTCCCTTTATTTTTTAGCTGTGTATTGAAACTCGATAGGCTAGAGGTAGCATTTCAAAGGAGAAATCTTGGAATTTTTTCATACTTTTGAATGAACATCGTTTGAACCCTGAAGTATTTATAATTATTAAGCAAAATGTAAATAAAGGATATCTTGGGACATTATAAAAGTAATAGTAAGTATAAATGTTACCAATTTTTAGGAGTGGGAGGGGGAATTAATTTTTCAAAATAGAAAGGTTTAGCAATGCAACATATGCATGCATGTAACAGAAAATATCCCCATACATGTAAATGGTAAAGTACCGTAAGCTAGAATTGGAATGATAACATTGAAAATTCTGCCAGGATTCTAAGACTTCCATATGGAAAACTTAATATGATGATTTTCCAGACCCAATATAAAAGAAATCAGCTTTTGTTCTTGACACTTCCTACAGGTATAACTATATGGCATATAAATGAAGAAATCTTGGATGTTTGCCTTGTATCGCTATAAATGCACTTCTTTGACAGGTATGTGTATTTTTATTAAATATCATCAAAAAGTGACACCCCCCCCCCCAAAAAAAAAAAAAGAATAAAAAGAATCTGGGATACAGTGTTAGCTTTAATTGATTGCTTTAATATAAATCCATTTGAACGTTAGCAGTTCATAAATATTTCACAAGTTTTTTTCTTTATTATTGAAATTGAGAGACTGACAGCTGAGCCTGTTGTTCATACAATGAACACACTGAAAACTTTCATATTATTTTACCGTCATCTCCAACGACTTCGTCATCGTCCGAAAGAGGTTCAGTGTCATCAATTTCTATAATTTCAACAACCTCTTCAGAATCATGCTCAGGATCTGGGTCCATATTTTCTTACAAGTACAACTCGCGTGCAATACCAAGTCGTCATCAAACTGGTGTTTGAATTTCGTTTCTCTTTTACCTCGTCTTTAAACATTTTGGTGATGGTGACTATGACTTTTTAGTCTAGATCGTTTGTGTGATTATTTGAATAACGACGGAACAGGAAAATTTAAGTTCTACTTTAACATTGAAAACACAGTGGAAAACTATCCTCGTCTAAAGTGTTGACATTCTGAGAGTTTAATCATGAGTAATTACAGAAAAAATGGAGGCGAAAACATTTATTCAGCTCTCAAAACAAAGAAAGTTATGACTTCCATGTAAGTAGACGTTTGATATGTGTTTAACAAACATTCTTAGAATATTGCATAAGCAAAGAATGACCCTTACGGAATCGCTGCACGTTTTGTGTGCTAGTAGGTTTTTAGCTCACCTGACCTGAAAGCTCAAGTGAGCTTTTCTGATCGCTTTTTGTAAGGCGTCCGTCTATCCGTCCGTGTGAAAACTTTTCACTTTTTTTTTTACTTATTCGTAAGAACCATTGATCAAATTTTAATAACCAAAACTTGGCACAAATCATCCCAGCCATGCCCCTTTTCAAGGGGAGATAATTCAGAATTATTAAATAGTATATACTGGCATTTAAAAAAACAAGTTCTTCTCACTAACAATTTGGCGTATAAAAGCTGAAACTATTGTGGAAGTATCCTCAGATAATGTAGATTCAAGTTTGTTCAAATTATGATTTGTGGAGGTAGGATGGGGCCTTGATAAGGGGTGGGGTGCATTTTTACATAAGAATAGATAGAGAAAGCTCTTGAAAAATCTACTTTTCAAACACCACATGGCCCAAAATTCTGCATTCTCAGGTAATGTTCATGTATGTTCAAATCATGATTTATGGTGGTAAGGTTTGGCCACAATTGGGTGTTAAATTTTCACGTAGAAATAAATAGAGTAAAATGTTTTAAAGTTTTCTTCTCAAAAAACTATTTGGTCAGAAGAGCTAAGACTTTAATTTGATTTTTTCCAGTTTGATTATACTAAAATACTGTAATCTGTAGAAATTCCAAATGTTTAGAGCACATTATGGACTATAAATAAGATACTTAATGTGATTATCAGGAAAGATCACTATTAAAGAGATAAACTATATGAAGTTTGAAGAATTAATGTAAATAAATGAAAATTATTTGTTTGAAAATTTTGCTTGTCTTATTTTTATTGCCCTCCCTGGTAGGTTTGGTATTTTGAAGTGACGTTAAACATAGAATTAGTTTTGGGCGGCCTTAAAGAGGTTCGATCCTCTGATTTTGGGTAGCCATTTTGGGTCACCTCTAGTCTGGAAATTCTGTGTCATATATTAATTCTACTTGTAAATTCCTATTTTACAATACCAAATAAACTATTTTGAATAAGGAGTTAAGGGAAAATTAAATATTTACAGAGTTAAGCAAGGGACTATATTTTGTGGCGGAAGGTTTTTTAGAAGAAAATGAACATTTTTCATAACTCAGTTGTTTTAGAGTACTGTAATTTTAGCTTCCTTATTTTCAGTGCAGACCAAATTTCCAGCTAGTTTATGCATTGGATTATCTTCGTGTTGTTTCAAAAAACACATTTTAACAATATTTCAATATTTCTATCGACATATGTTGGCACATTTAACTAGTATTTCATAAAAGTCAAGAAAAAATGAACTCCAATTTTTGCCTAAAATTAGCTTATTTCATGCTATATCTCAAAATTTACATCATAGACCCATACTTTTGGTTTTAATTTTTGAATTTGTAAGATATTTTTGATAAGTCTATTAAAATTTAAGAAAAAGTTTGAGACTCTTAAATAATTTTATTGCATGTTGAATCTTTAATGGATAAAAACAGCGTTTTATCAGTGCAAAAAGGTCAAAATATCAATTAGGTGAAGAAATTGCAAACTTTTTCTTTATGATTATTTTAATTTTATTAATTTTAAATTATATAAATTTGTATTTGATGCCATGGTTTATTCCGATTAAAAATTATTGAGGAAAAAGCGATTTATGTGCAATTTGCACTTTCAGTGCCGAAAGGTCATATGAAATACACTGTAGCACCGAAAGGAGCATATAGACCCCAAAATTTTGTTTTGAATTTTGGTTTAGCTATGTATGTAGATTTTTAAAAAATACTTCAGAAAAAAACTTAGAGACTTATGATCGCAGGATCCAACCTCCTTAAGTGATGCTCTTAATTTTTCAAAAATTTCTATGTTCATAGTGATGTCAATTCTCAATGGACAGCTTAAAGAAACAATGGCAACATCTTGGGCCTCTCAGGCAGAGCTCAGAAATACACCTTGAATGTATTACGTAGACATCCAAGACAACACCCCTTTTTGTAAAACTGGATATAAATACTACACATTTTATGAGTTGTTGAGATGTGAGCTAAGCTTCGATCGTTAATGTCAATGATATACCATAAAATATAAAAATATAACACAGGTGAGGCATATACAAGGATACTTTATAAATTAATGGAAAGGGACTTCATTTTGTGTAAAATTCTAACATTCGCTGATGTTAATATATTTGAGGTGTTATTTGTTCCGAGCTCTGGTGCAAAGGCCCGAGAAGATGCTTATTTGATTGGTGCAGAATTTTTGATCACCTAATGAAAAGGTGGGTTATGTTTTAAGTAAGTTAGATCATATTAAGTAAGCTTTGCTCCCTTCACCCCTTCTTAATTACTGAACTTTACTAAACATGATCTAACTATACCATAAACTGTTTTTGAGTTGATAAGCCAGGAATACTTTGTACCAGGTAAATCAATTGTATACACTGTCAGTATTTTGTATTTAAATAACACATTTTTTCACTGACTTACTTTTTTTTTCAGGCTTTTTGTTGGAGTTATCTCATTTCCCATCTTTTACTTTGTGAAAGAATGGCTATTAAAACAGAAGAAAATCATTAATGAAGAAAGGAGAAGAGTGATAAAAGAAATAAGAATGAAACAACAGGAGGAATATGATGAAATGCTAAGACGTGAAAGTGAAAAGTCCTCAAGTTGATCAGGAATACAGATGTTCATTTTAATTTAAGATATGCTGACTGGATGTCAATCAACTTGGGTCAAGTGTTTGTTGTGTGAAAGTGTAAAGATTGGCAGATCAATCATAAGCTCTTCTGATACATTTAGGTGTTACTTACTGTTGAGAGGACAAAACTTATGCATAACATTGATCTACCTTACCAGTTACCATTGCCTGTCCATAACTTTATTCAGACTGATGCAGATAGTGTATTTATTTATAGATTTCGTTGTCTTTTTGTATATTTTTATGTGTTGATTTGTGTGCAAAGTTTTGTAACTTTGTGCACTTTGTACATATACTGGGTATTTTAGAAAATGAATCATTATAAACATCTTGTCAATGATGATTTTATTGTTTGTTGTTTTTTTAATTTACCAGTACCAGGTATTTATTTTCCTTTGTGTTGAAAGAGTTGGTCAAATTATTTTGATGGTTAAATGGATTTCCAGACAGATATTATGGGACCAATCAGAATCAGATTTTATTCTTAAAAATGCAGAGAGGAAAAATATTGATAAACAAAACAGTGACAAGGGAAAGCACTCCATTCAGAGAGAATTTAATGCTGAGAAAAAAATATAAACATTGACATGGGGAAGAACTCAATTCTTTTACACAAGATATTGAAACTATAAAATACATTAGCATTTAATTTAGTTGTTACAATGGAAACAAATTCAAACAAAGAATGTAACATTTAAATGATAAATTGCTTTTTGTGGTGGTTCATGTGAATATAAAGGTAGTAGGCATTGCTGAAAAAAATAAATAACCAGCCAAGTGTATGTGGGTTATATAATTTTCTTTTTGCAATGATTGCATGACACACACCATTATTTTTACATCTCTTTGAGATTAAGATATTAAAAATTTTCAATTGTTGAGAAAGTTTTAAGTTTGATGGAAATTCTTTGATTGCCAGCCTCTAATATGACATCATAATGTACACTTAGTGGGGAACCTTCAGCGTAATGTAAAGAAATCCATAGGCGGATTCGATTTTACATATTTCAAGTAAATTAATTGACAGTGAAAATGTGATTGTGTTTACTGGATTACTCGAAAATGGTCACACTGGAAAACATATTGAATGAATTTACTTTTGTCGATGATAGAATTCAGGCGAGCATTGTGGTCCGTAAGCCTCTTTGATTGATAGTTTTAGTTTTAAGATCGGGCTCGATGTTCTTGTATGCAGAAGTAAACTTCCTGTGTACTCCCAGAGAAAAAAATTAAACCACCAAAAAAAAAAAAAAACCCAATAACTGAATTGCTGGATATAGCAATGCGAAAAAAGATGTAAATCTAGCAGCTCTGTCGGAACCAAATGGCAACCATCAAGGCTGAATCGAAGTCGGGAACAACTCACGTAAGTTTTGTCTGTCAGCGATGTCGCCAACCTCTGAAACTCGACCACAGCTTCAACACCCTAGATCGACAACTTCTTGCCGAGCTCTCATGTAAGCATGTTATATTATCATTTGCAATCTGATTTAATCTATTGTGTTTTTATTTAATATCTCTTTCTCTCTCTCTCTATCTCTCTCTCTCTCTCTCTCTCTCTCTCATTTAATTGAAAATACTTGTGGTTAGATTATAATAACCATGATAACATTATTTGATAGACCATAGGATTTAGTTTACATTCACCACAAGGTTTCAAATTAATGTTATGTCAATAGATGTATTGGCTCATGTAATTTGGGTAATATTACTAAGTAATAATATGTAACAGCTTTAATCCACTGAAACACTTTCATATGTGTGTTACTGTAGTCCAAATGCTGCTTATTGCACCATACTGTTTATTTCATTATGTTTACAAAACTATTTCAGCACCTTTTACTGCTGTTGAAAGTAATGAAGATGAGCTGGATATTATATCAAAACCTGCATTGGTAAGATTGCACATCTTTTTGTGAGCAAGGCTTGAATATGGTATGTGGCATTTTAAGCATTGTTGAACTTTCTGTTGTCAGAACAACATTTTGAGGTAAAGTCTGACAGTTGCTTATATAACAGCAGGGACATATACTAACAGGATAGACAACTTCTGCAAGTCTTGCCGAAATCAAACGGTACTTGATTTCGTAGATCAATTTTTGAAATTCCTATATCTATAATCTTTCCAAATTTTATTTCAATAAAAAGCCTTTAAAAACCATCTTTAAATTATTCTAAAATTGTTATTTGCACTTTATATCCCCGATCTGATCATATAAATTTCTACCAAGTTCTTAAAACTCACAGATCTGTTTTGCCCCATTTCTGAGTTTATGTAAAAATTGATGTTTGTTTTCTTTATATCTGAATTATTTTACAACAACGGATTGAAAATTCATCCAAAAGCAATCCCTATCAGCAAGAGGTAATAAATAATCTAATAAAAATCGATATAATTACCTGGGATTGAAGGCTCACATGATATTTTGGGAAGTAAACGTGGAGAGCATAGGAGTTGCTTATCCCATTAGTATATACATGTATGTCCCTGATAACAGGAATACTTACTGGTACTATACCTTATATACCAGAATTTTCAAAGATTAATAAATTTTGATGTACACGATACAATTAACTGTTATTTTCCTGCAAGGTTACATAGTGACTAATTTTTTTTTACCGCTATGTATACCTTTACCAAAGTTATTTTTCAATTCTATGTAGGATGATGTTGAAGTTGACGAAAACTACTCAAAAAGAGACATAACAAGGTATCAGTAAGATGCATTAAATTTGTCAAAAATGCATAATGATCTTTTATGTTATATGAATGTAAAATCATCAAAAGACATGATTGTTTTCTTCAGCACCCCTGAACCAGATGAAGATGCTGGTGATTTCCTCCTCTTGGGTGAAACAAGCCCTGGCAATATGGACAATCTCAGCCATAGAATACGAGTAAATTATAACAACTTAAGTATGATTAGGCCAAATTTTTTGCAAAATGCTGGACTCAGTGTTTAAACTTTGGGTTGGTGGGTAGGAAAATTAATTTTTTTCGAGTCAGGTACTAATTTGTTTGTTTGTCAGGAGAGGGCAAACACAAACAATATTTTAAAGGTGGCCTTCTTTGTACATAAACTATATACATTCATTGGACAATCTTTTTACTATTGTTACTAGCTATATCAAGTTTTAATCTCTTTTTTCTAAGGTTTCCAGTGCTTTGTTTGATGTTATGTCTGGGCAGTCAGAGATTGATCATCCACTGTGTGAGGTAGGGTTAACATCAACAAACAGTTCTTAGGTAATTAAAGAAAAATACTTGCCTATTAAAGCATTTGATTAAATGAACCATTTCATTTTATTTTGTAGGAATGTACAGACAACCTGTTAGATCAGCTTGATAACCAGTTAAAGATCACAGAAGATGAATGCAAGGATTACAGGTGTGTCTTTGTAAAAGGTTGTAAAACTGACACATCTACCGGTAGGCATAGAGCACAACTTTGCTTGCTAACTGAATTATTGGACTCATGATACAGCATCCTTTCTGAACAATCTCAAGATTGTACACTTGCTGCAGATTAAACCAGATGCATGCTTATTTGTTAGGATTGCCAAATCAATCAATATTTAGTAACTAATTACTTGTCTGCCTTTTCAATTGAATATTCAATTATAGCTGTATATACATGCTGATGACCCTAATATTCATAGATCAGATTAAAGCAACTTTTTTTTTCGGGGGGAGTGGGGAAGGAGGTAGAAGAAAATCCTTCTTGGTGTTACATGTATTATAACTGATACAACTCTTTTACTTATTGTATGTGTAGAGAATTCCTCGAAAATTTGGACAGCGTTCATACAGAAGAAGATGGGTCTAATTTAGATGTGGAATTGCAGCAGGTATAACCTTAATTACGATAATAAATCAAATCTAATCAAATAATATAGTCTAATATTGTAAAAATTCAAACACACAATTTGGAGAGTACCAGTATTTATACTTATATATGATAAAACTTTTCCAGCTTCAGGCAGAGGAGCAGTCCTTGAGACAACAGTTACAAAGCCTGGAGAGAGAACAGGAGCACACTGAGGCTCTGTTAGAGAAGGAGAGAGAGATCAGTCAAAAACTTGAGGATGAGGAAGATAAGTAAGAAATTTTAATGTACTCAATGCAATTTGATTTGATATACTAGTACTGTGAAATCATTAAATTTCATGGGGGTGGGGCTCAATTTTTCATTGATTTTGTGGGCCTCCCTCACCCATTAAAAAACATTCCAAACAAATAATGAAAATCTTAACGAATCTTAAAAATTGACAATCCACGAAAAATTGGCCTCACGAATTTAAATGATTCTACAGTATGTGATATAAAATTTGACTCGTACTCTAACCAAGGTGAATGGATTATAATTGTCTAAACCCCTTTTTAAAGGTTTGTTATACCCGCACTTTCTAAAGAAAGTTTGGGTATATTGTTGTTATCCTGTTCCGTCTGTCCGTCCGTCCGTCTGTCACGTTTTACTTTCTCAAACTGCTCTTACATCTTATAAACCAGCAAACTGAACTTTTGGAGTTTGATTTGGGGTGTCATGTTGTTTTGTAAAAGGTTTCAAAAATTCTCTGGTAGTCCTGGGGGTCAAATAATTGGTAAAAAATGATGTTTTTTCACAAAAAACCTTCTTCCTCGAACTTCTCCTACATTTTCAACAATAGACAAATCATCTTTTGGAATATGTTTTGGGGTATCCTATAGATGCGCAATAAGGTTTCGGAAATTTAAATTTTGTCCTGGGGGTCATTTTGTGGCTGAAAAATGACGTTTTTTTTACAAAAAATCTGGTTTCAAAAACGTCAACATTTTTTGCAGTAGCCAAATTATCTTCTAGAATATGATTGGGGGTGTCATTTTAAAGTGTGATTGGGTTTCAGAATTTTTTTTTTTAACATAGGGATCGGTGGGCAACAAAAAATGACGTTTTTTTGCAAAAAAAGTATGGTTCCCAGAACTCCTCTTACAACTTTTGGAGTAGTATGTCATCTCTTGGGATATGATTGGGGCTGTCCTATAGATGTGCAATAAGGTTTTAAACATTTTAATTTCATCCAGAGAGTCAAATAATAGCAGAAAATTGACGTTTATCACTCCTAAACATAATCTATATCCCAGAACTCCTCTTATGATTTAATGAATAGACACATCATATCTTGGGATATGATTGGGGCTGTCCTATAGATGTGCAGTAAGGTTTTGAAAATTTAAATTTCATTCAGAGAGTCAAATAGTACCAGAAAATTGACGTTTATCACTCCTAAACAAAACCTTGATCCCAGAACTCCTCTTATGATTTAATGAATAGACACATCATATCTTGGGATATGATAAGGACTGTCCTATTGATATGCAATAAGGTTTTAAAAAATTAAATTTAATCCTGGTAGTCAAATAGTTGCAGAAAATTAATGTTTATAACTCCTAAAAAAAAATCTAGTTCCCAGAACTCCTCTTATGATTTAATGAATAGACACATCATATCTTGGGATGAATGTGCAATAAGATTTTGAAAAATTTAATTTAATCCTGTTAGACAAATAGTAGCATGAAATTAACATTTATCCCATGCACGCATCTAGAGGGGGCTCAGGGGTCCAGATCCCCCCTTCAAAATTCAAATTTCTTTAAATTACATTTAATTTATAAAATTGCCCAAAAAAAATCCTTCGGACACCCCCCCCCCCTCCGGCAAATTCATATAACTGTTGCCTCCCCCCCCCCACTTCCCCTGGAAAAATTTTCTGGATCCACACATGTACTTATCCCTCCTTAGACTTTAAATAAAATGATGGTTTTTTTTCCTCTTAAAATAAAAAAAACCTTGCATTTATTTTTCCTTAAAATTAAAAAAAAAACCTTACATTTACACTTTTCTTAATTGTCGAATGATCTATTAAAATTTAAATATAATTTGGGGTCTAAAAATTTTATAAATTGGTAAAAAAAAATTATTTTTTTTTTAAATCACATTACACCAGCTTGCATATTGACAAATGATCTATTGAGATTGATCAGAAGTCTTATTTTCTGCCTTATATTTAAGTTAAAATTAATAACAATATATGATTAAAATTCAATGTTTATCTTCCACACCCCCCCATCAGATTCAGAGTCTTCTTTAATACATTCTACATGTAACATGTGTACAGTAGCAAATTTTAAATCATTTCTTGATTGGTATTTTTCTCTAGATGCACATTAAGATTTAGGAAATTGCTTTGTAATTTTTATCGATAAGATAAACAAAATGTTAATGTATTCGGGGCAATTGTAATACTAAACAAAGCAGGGTCATCATTAGGCTAGGAATTACCCACATGGATCAAACACTATACATATGAATAAGATAAAATACTTTATTATATCCAGTTCTGGAAAGTCAGGGTGTCTTCAAGGGGGCATAACCAATATACAATTTGATGCGCACAAAGAGCAAGAATAAATATGGTTTAGGGATGGGGGATCTCAAAAGTTAAAAATTATCAAAGTATATCATCATTTCCTATTTTAGAGGGGTGGGGGGGGTGCTTTAAAGACAACTATTGGGGGTCATGTACTTACACCATTTTATGCATCATAATAGTATTAAAAACAAGAATATAGTTGGTTTAGTGGTGGGGATCTCAACAGTTTTCAAGATATTTGGTATTTTCCAGTTTCATTGGATCAGAACAATCCCATAGGGTCATAGCCTACATTTTATTTGATGCATCATAATACATTAAGAAAAAAGACCCTTTCCTCCCTATTAAATAAAACTCATATAGACATGGTAAGTCTCTACACTTATTTAAATGTAATACACAAATTTAATACAAATTGTCACAGGGTCAATATGGGGTCAACTTAATATTTTAAGTCTGACAAATGAATTAATAACTTTTGCAATTAAAATGACAGAAACTGTACAAATGCGATAGGATAGGTAACAATGATGAGCTTATTTAGATATTTTAAAAAAGATGATGATACAGTATGCTGGCAAAGGGAGATCACTTATTTAGAAAGTGAAAGTAATACTTAGGTATACCGGTGTCTCATAATATTGTGCGAGTACTACATGTATTATGCTTACCTATATTGGTCAACATCAAAATGATAATCCAATTAGAGCACAATATGAATCCATTAATTAGCTGATCATCACAAAAGAAACGTTTATGCATGTTAATTAATCCTACTCTGCACATGGAATTTAACTGTTATGTACACCACGTGAAACCCATCTAACTGAAGAGCTGGGTAAAACTAGTACCCGGTAATGCGACCTGTAGACCTGTGTTGTGTACGTAACTTCAGACAAAGATCATTTTCTTGTAACATGCATGTATTTTCTTGACTTTATTCTTTAAAACTCCTTGTAGTGTTTTATTAGGTAAAAATATGTAAAGCACACATTTCAGCTTTAAGGTGGTACAGGACACCTGCATATTGTAATTATGAACTCCCTATTGCAGAAATAAACAATAAAGTATGAATATAATATTTCCCCCCAAAATAATGTTACCTAATAGTGAAGTGCAATGAGTTAGAGCGTTAACTACGTGTCTGTAGAGAGTTCAAATGCTGCTGGGGCTTTTTAGCTCACCTGAGCTGAAAGCTCAAGTGAGCTTTTCTGATCAAAATTTGTCCGTTGTCTGTCGTCTTGGTGTTGGCGTTGGCGTTGTTGTCGTTGTAAACTTTTCACATTTTCATCTTCTTCTCCAGAACCACTGGCAGATTTCAACCAAACTTGGCACAAAGCATCACTGGGTAAAGGGGATTCAAGTTTGTTCAAATGAAGGGCCACACCCTCGTTAAAGGGATGAATAATTTAGAATTATTTAAAATTTGTAGGTATTTTTCAAAAATCTTCTTCTCAAAAACTATTGGGCCAGAAATTCTGTATCTTATATGGAAGCATCCTCAGGTAGTGTAGATTCAAATTTGTTCAAATCATGGTCCCCGGGGGTAG